>ML840844.1:24956-41403 GCA_009831015.1 Picea engelmannii | reverse complement strand
TCCTAAGGAGGGAGGATTGATCTAGGTGGATATTGGTGGCCACCCATCTTTTCCAACTGGCTCAAAACAGTTTTCTGACAATTTTGGCAATTTATTATTTTTAGCAGGTTTTAACTTTCGGGGCCATTTTGAGGGCCTAAATAAAGGTTTTTTTATATCGAGGTTCTCAATGATAGCCGAAGGCATGATTGAACCCCCAAAATGAATCTCCTCAACGATACCTTTCCAACAAGCTATCACACGCCTAAAACGGAGATCATATGCAAAAGTTACGACCCCGGGAAGTTGATGTACTAACTTACCCGAACGGGGCCCACATGACTTTTGGCGCTTCATCTCCTAGGGTTAGGTTTTTGGATGTATATGACTTTTGACATTCTCATCTATTGTAAAAAGGTCTCTAGAGCCTCATTGTAATCATCTTCTCATGGATGCGAGTAGCAGCCACATCTCTTCTCAGAGATAAGCTACCAGTGCCTTAGCTAGTTTATTTACATTCTGTCTGTAAGCATATTTCAGTCATTTGTTATTAATGAAATGAAGTCTTATTTCCGCTGCATCTCTGCGTTTATGTGTATTTCTGTATTTCATTGTGTTCCTACATAAATCTGGATCATAGCTAGTAGGAAATGAAATTCTAATGTTATTTGAACTGCAGAGCTATTGTGAGCTAGAATATAATGGCATTGTTATTAGGAGATGGTTAAGTTTTGATTATTATGTTAGGGCGAAGTAGTAGTACCTTCACTAAAAAGATAGATTATCAAGCTTATTACTGGGAATGAGGAAAGGCCTTATGTACGCAATTAAGGAAGGAATTACTTTATGAATTCAATTAACAGAGGAATTGTTTTATGTATTTAATTAAAGAAGGAAACTCCTTGGATTAGGTGGAGGTTGCAAATCAGAGGGGTAATGAATATTTAATGTATAGTCTTAAATTATGTTTTTTTTTTTTTTTCTTTTGACATGGGGCTCAAATTCTGAACTGGCGACGCCTGGTTAGGGGAATTGTTTAAGGATTTATTCAGGTGTTGATGTCTTAGGGCTATTTAGGCTGACTCCTTCATCTCCATTATTGCGACGTGCCCTTCAGGACGCACCACGTGCTCCAAGGGTGCCCTCGCCTCTTGAATTTCTTTTGTGCGATGAGCCCTTCAGGATGCACCACGTGCTCCAAGGGTGCCACTTGCCAACTGGGTTTCTTTTGTGCGACGTGCCCTTCAGGATGCACCACGTGCTCCAAGGGTGCCACTCACCAACTGGACTGATTGGTAGACATCTATAACCCCTGGAGTCAACACTCTGTCAAGTGAACTTGTGGGAGACTAAGGGTTCTAAGGAATAAGACCCCCGCCTTATTGCGCGCCCCTTAGATTCATCGTGAGCGACTGTCGCAGTCTGCCCTCACGGCATCGTGGATCCTCTCGAACTAGGTAATCGTTAACCTACAGTTCGAGCCACGGCAGGAGTGCTAGTAGGCGGTGGCAGGGCTGTTGTCCACCCCTCTCCTTCAACCTCTCTGCAAATCGTGTGTGGCCCCTTTACTCCATATGTGAGTCTGGTTGGCAAGCTATCGTCAGCCTGCATCATCCATAATCATGTCAGAAATGTCAACATCAAATCATCAAATCAATGAAACATCACAGTAAATATATCAACCCAAAAGCACACTCTCTAACTCAGTCCGGAGTCCAAGGGGGTTCTACCGATGCCTCTGCATCCTCAAGGTCAAAACCCTGCACACTCAATAAAACTGAGTCAATAGCATCTGTCTACATCAAATAGTAACACATCATGTCATCTGTCAATCGCATCATAATCAAGTATAAATGGTCTAACATCATAAAAGTTCAGATCACTTGCGAGCAAGTGTCCTCAAATAATAAGTTTTCTCAGTGCGCCAGAGCGGGATGTTACAGACATCCAAGCCCTATAGGGTCTACATTCCTACACTCAAGAGAATAGTGATTAGGAGGGACATGAGATTTGAGGAGGACAAGGCTCTCAGAAAGTCATGTGGGCAGATGCTAGTTGATGAGAAAAGTCATGAGCAGAGTGCTCCTAAGGAGGACGCTAGACAGCCATTATAGCCTACATGTCCCTAGACTTCTATACAGGTTCAGCAGCAGCAGAGTCAGCAGGGTGTGCAGCATGAGCAGCATGAGGAGCAGGATGCTCAATTTACTCCGGCCGAGTCCTCTAGTAGAAGGAGGCCAAAGTGGCTTGAACGCACTTTGAGAGAGGCTCAGGAGTAGGTAGAGCCTACCTAGACATCAGTCAGGATGAGTAGGGCACCATAAAGATTTTTCAGTTACATAGCTCTTATGAGCGAGTTGATAGAGGTCGAGCCTTCCAATTTTCAGGAGGCATCTAAGCAACAGGTGTGGAGAGATGCCATGATGGAGGAATACTCCTCCATCATGAAGAACGATGTATGGGAGGTTGTACCTCGGCCAGAGGGGAAATTGGTGGTTAGATGGATCTATAAGATCAAACACGTGGTTGATGGGAGTGTGGACAAGTTCAAAGCCCGCTTTGTGGCTAAGGGCTTCTCACAGAAGGAAGGCATTGACTTCAGAGAGACATTTGCACCTGCGGCAAGATACTCTTCTATCAGGGCCGTGATATCCATTGCAATTGAGTTGGGTTGGCAAATCCACCATATGGATGTTAAGACGGTGTTTCTTAATGGAGTGATAGATGAGGAGATATACATAGAGAAGCCAGAGGGGTTTGAGGTGCACAACAAGGCATCTCATGTTTGCAGGTTGAGGAGAGTGTTATATGGGCTCAAGCAGGCAGCATGCGCCTAGTACAGCAAGATCGATAGTTATTTGCTTGGGATGGGCTTCACCAAGAGTGAGGCTGACTCCAACCTCTACTACATCTTGGTTAAGGGGGAGCCACACATTCTTGTATTATATGTAGATGACTTGTTCTTAACAGAATTATAGAAGCTCATAGCAAATTGCAAGAGGGATCTTGTTGAGTTTGAGATGAAGGACTTGGGGCTCATGCATTATTTTCTTGGTTTGGAGGTGTGGCAGAAGGATGGCCAGATTTTCCTTGGACAAGGGAAATATGTTGTGGGGAACCTGAAGCGGTTTGGCATGCAGGATTGCAGGCCTATGGCAACACCCATGGTTACTAACTGGAAGAAGATAGATGCTTCCAAGTAAGAGGGAGTAGATGCCACTCTCTACATGCAGCTCATTGACTCTCTTATGTATCTGGTTAACACTAGACCAGATTTGTGTTTTGTTGTCAACACAGTCAGTCAATTCATGGTAGAGCCTAAGCGTGTACATTGGGTGGCAACAAAGCAAGTGTTGAGGTATCTATGTGGGACAGTTGAGTTTGGATTGAGCTATATCTAGGGGGATGGAGTGAAGTTTGTGGGTTATTCGGATGCAGATTGGGCAGGCGGCAGTGTGGATAGGAAGAGCACATCAGGTTGTTGTTTCAGTTTGGGTTCAGGGGTTATTTCTTGGTTCAACAGGAAGCAGAAATCAGTTGCTTTGAGCTCTGAAGAGGTTGAATACATGGCAGTTTGGCATCATGTGAGGCCATTTGGCTTCAGAAGTTATTCATGGGCTTGTTTAATCAAGTGTTGGACATGTTGTCTCCTTATACACACCTGGGCTAATGTGGAAGAAACCTTCAATCCACTTGGTGTGTCCTTGGGGGAAAGTTTCGAGTCAAGGTGTTGTCACCTGATCCTCAACTCCTCCATCTAGGCCAACTCCTAGCGAAGCCAAGGGGAGTAGTCCTTATGAAAATAATCTAAAGGCTCTTCTAAACTAAGAAAGCAAAATAACTACTTCTAGGAGTTTATTATTTAAATAAAATAAAGCATTCAACACTTAACATTTATCATCATTTGAGATAATCAATAAACCATTTGTCCATAAGCATGCATATATCAAGAAAGATACAAGATCTGCAAGATTAAAAATATTAATTAGACAATTGCATGAATGTAGAAGATTGTTTACATACAGATAAAATAGTTGTATCAGTGCCTTAAAAGGAGTCGTGGGCAATTGTTGATAGAATGTTTTATTAGGATAAATTAAAGGTAGATTAATGAGAGAATATGTGACATCTTTAGAAGCTAGCGCTTTGTTTGGAAACTTGCGGAAAACTTACCGAAACCCAAGAGGTCTCACCAGTAAGTTTACTAAGGACGTCGGATGTCCAAAACGGGTGGGAAACCAGGTCTCGGGAGGACCCACCTTACTTCACAGATTACCCTTAGGCATTTTCTCACACATTGAGCTAACAACTTCCGAGATTTCCCTAATTAAACTACAAACAAGGTTTATTGACTTTGCAAAACTGAAAGAGATAAACCTTATAAACTGCTTGTAACTGAAAAAGAAACCATATGAGATACTTGAAACTTGAAAGCGCTTTGTAAGAAACTAAGAAGAATTTTTACTTGCAAAATTCATTGCTAAGAGTGGGAAATAAGTATTAAACTGAACATGTATAAAGATTGAAAGTAAATTTTAAACATCATGTGAAATATGAGTGTTATGTGTGTTGGATTTGCTTAACATTGCATGTGTGTTAAGATCAAAAGATTAAACTTTGCACAGAAAGAAAGGAAAGTCAAACCATAACACACAAATCCCTCTAATGGGGATGGAGAAATTGGGCTCAAAGGGCCCGCTTTTATTAAACTTATTACAATGAGAACTGAGTTCTCTTTGAGCTTAATTTTAGAAACTTGGATCCTTATAAGTTTTGGATCTTATAAATTACAAGAAAAACAAGAGAAAAACTTATTTGATGAAGTAGAAAGCCCCCTGGGTGCTCCGAAAGCCTTGATTTCGTCAAAATCAACGAAATCTCCCATTGTTTTTTAATGGACTTGCTAAAAACCAACAAGCAAAATTGATCAGAAGATGATAAAAAACAATTTAAAAGACTAATTCAAACTTGGAAAAATTACTCGAAATTTTACGAAATTTTTCTAAGGCAAAAAAGACGATTTTTAGAGACTTTTCGACACTTTTAAATAACCTAAACTAAGTTCATTTAATTGTTCACGTTTGTTGTCCTATAACAAAAAACATAGGACAACTAACTAGTTTGATTTTAAAAGCAAAACAAAACAATTATCAAACTCGGGATTTAGATGAAAATAGCCTAAAAATTGCAAGAAATTAACCTAAATTTGTTCATTTAGTTAGAAAAAATTGCAACTCTAGGAACTTAAAACATGCAGCATTAGATATTCAAATTTAACTTTTAAAAAAGATTTAAACAACATGCAACCAAAGAAATAAAAAGAGGGAAGATTTTTTATAAATTTTCTGGAGTTTTTGTTGAAGCATGGGACACTTGGGCTATGGGATCCCTTTGGTGTGAGGAAGATAGAGAATTTTTTTTTTCAAATTCCTTGGACAAACACTAGATGCAACCTAGCTCTTTTGCCTCTCCAAGAAACTGGATCCTGCATACAACACAAAATACCTACAAATACCTGTAGACTTGGTGTTTTCCTACACAGAAAACATCAATTGCACATTAGTTTGAACAGAAACAATACATGCAATGTAAGCGTTCGATATAGATAAACAAGTGAATTAAGTTGTAAGCAAACTAAATAACTCACTCCAATTAGATAATAGTATTCCTATGATCAGCCAAGTAAACCATAAACAAATACAATATATCAATGTAACATCACCTCAAATAAGTCCAAAATTCATCCACATAAGCACCACACACCATAGATGAGTTATAAAGTCTTTTATTATTCCAATTGCATGAGAAAATTACAACAATGATGTACAAGCTTGCTCAAACTTCAACCTCTAAAAGGAGGAGGGGTAGTCTTGTTTAAATAATAAGAGAGGTGACAACTCCAATGAGGGATACGTGAGTCTAAGAGGAGATGTGTGGGGTTAAGGGGAGTGGCGCACTAGTGGATAGGGAGATGTGTGGAGTGGATAGGTAGTGGAGTAGGGTGATGGGGGAGTGATATAGGAGTGTGTGGGAGTGAAGTGAGGATGAGTGGGAGTGTGAGGGCGAGTTAGTGGCTTTGGGATGTGTGCCCTTCCTTAAGAATATGCCACCTCATTAAGTGGAGTCGAGTACCCACATTGGGATCTCCTCCACGCTTTTCACCCTCGGTGAAGTCATCATCATCTCTGTTAAACTCGTATTGGTTTTCAGTCAACTGGGGACACAAGAAAAACATGTTTCTGACATGTTCCCCAGTTTCCCTAAAAAATAGAGATTTAATTAAATTACTCGTTTTCCGTATTTTTCGAGTAATTTTCATTTTTTAGTGAAAATAATCATTTTTTGTCTCGAATGAAGGGAAATAGGAGTTTACATGATACTCTAGACTGGAAAACGACCACAAATATGGCATTTAATGATGTTTTATGTCATATTTTTACAACTTATTGCTTTACAATTAAAAATTTTCATTTTTTGCGGGAATTTCATTTTTTCACAAAAACATTAAAAAAAAAACTATCAAACCTAACCGCAAGTTCAATATGACTCAATTAAGATGACCTAGTACAAGCTCATATAAATTCAGACACTAGGCATTGGTTATACCATGTCAAAGCCCAACCACCAGCACATACTCCAGCGCTGGAGTCAGTCTTTTGAGTGAAAAAACTTAGAAATTATTAATCGCCCACAAAGATAGGCAAAAAATAATTAACAAGTGAAAAAAAACACTCTAGAGTACATGTTCGTACTTAAGTTTTAGGTGGCCAATAGTCTTTTACAATATCTTATACTCAGGTCATTTATTACAATGGTGGAAATGCGGAAAAAATGTAGTCTTTTGAAAAACTGGTTGAACTCTGAACTCTGTCAAATGAGCACTAACTGCTCAATCTTTCGCAGTTCATCAGGAAATCCAGCGAGTGCAACTTTGGTGGATAACATAAGTCAATGTTATCCACCAGTTTGCACAAGTTGGATTTCCTGAAGAGTCGTCAAAGATTGAGCAGTCAGTGTTCATATGACAAAGTTCAAAGTTCAGTCGGTCTTTCAAAAAACCATTTTTTTCTGCATTTCCAACATTGTAATAAATGACCTGAGTATGAGATATTGTAAAAAGTTATTGGTCACCTAAGACCTAGGTACGAGCATGTACTCTAGACTGTTTTTTTCACTTGTTAATTATTTTTTACTTGTTTTTGTGAGCGATTAATAATTTCTAAGTTTTTTCACTCATAAGACTAACTCCAAAGCTGAAGTTGGAGTATGTGTTGGTGGTTAGACTTTGGCATGGTATAACCAATGCCTAGTGTTTGAATATATATGAGCTCATACTAGGTCATCTTGTTTAAGTCTTATGGAAATTACGGCTAGGTTTGATATATATTTTTATGTTTCATTGAATTAATTAAATTCTCGCAAAAATGAAATTTTTTAATTCTAAGTCAATAAATTGTAAAAATATGGCATCAAACATTGTCAGATGTCATATTTATAGTCGTTTTTCAGTCTAGAGTATCATGTAAACCCTTATTTCTCTTCTTTCGAAACAAAAAAAAAAATGATTATTTTCACTAAAAAATGAATTTTACTCAAAAAATATGGAAAAAGGGTAATTTAATTCAATCCTTATTTTTTAGGGAAACTAGGGAACATGTCAAAAACATGTTTTTCTTGTGTCCCCAGTTGACTAAAGGCCAAGGCGAGTTAAGCAAAGGCTAAGGTGACTTCACTGAGGGTGACATGGACGTGGAGGAGATCCCAATGAAGGGACTCGACCCCACTTACATAGTTGGTGCATTCTTAAGGAGGGGCGCACATCCCAAAGCCCCTAACTTGCCCTCACACTCTCACTCACTCACTCCCACTCGTCTTCACTTCACTTCCCCATCACCCTACTCCACTACCCATCCACTCCACACATCTCCCATTTACTAAGTGCGCCACTCCCCTTCACTCTAGCGCATCTCTTCATAAATCCTTGTGCATCCCTCTTAGAGTTGTCACCCCTTATGCTATATAAGCAAGCATACCCCTTGTGAATTTCTAGGTTGAAGTTTGGGCAAGATTGTATATCATTGTTATAATTTTCTCATGCTATTGGAATAATAAAAGACTTTGGAGCTCATCTATGGTGTGTAGTGCTATGTGTGGATGAATGTTAGACTTATATGAGGTAATGTTACATTAATATATTGCATTTGTTTATTGTTTCTTGGCTGTCATAGGAATATTATTATCTAATTTGAGTGAGTTATTTAGTTTGTTTACTGTTTAATTCACTTATTTATCTATGTTGAATACTTCATTGCATATATTGTTTATGTTCAAACTAATGTGTTATTGAGGTTTTCTGTGTAGGAAACACCAAGTATACAGGTATTTGCAGGTATTTTGTGTTGCATGCAAGATCTTGTTCTTGAAGAGGCAAAGAAACTAAGTTGCATCTGTTGTTTGTCCAAGGAGTTCGAAAAGAAGACATTATCCCTCTTCCTCACGTCAAAGGGACCCCATAGCCTAAGTGTTCCATGCCCAAGCAAAAACTCCGAAAAATTCATAAAATGTATTCTCTCTTTCTATTTCTTTGGTCACGTGTTGTTTAGATCTGTTATAAAAGTTTAATTTGGATATCTAAGGCTGCATGCTTTAATTTTCTAGATCTAGTTGCAATTCTTTCTAACTAAAGGAGTAGATTTAGGTTATTTTTCTTGCAATTTCTAGGTTATTTTCATCTAAATTTTAAGTTAATTAATTGTTTTGTGCTGCATTTAAAATCAATCTAGTTAGTTGTCCTATGTTGTTTTTGGACAGCAAAAAGAAACAACTAAAGGAGTCCAATTTAAGTTCTTTAAAAGTGTCAAAAAGTCTTTAAAACTCGTCTTTTTTTCTTTAGAAAAATTTTGAACAAATTTTTCAAGTTTGAATTTGTCTTTAAATTGTTTTCTATCATCTTTTAATCAATTTTGTTTGTTAGTTTTTAGCAAGTTCATCCAAAAACAAGAAAAGATTCCGTCGATTTTGGCAAAATCAAGGCTTTCGAAGCACCCGAGAGACTTTCGACTTCATCAAAGAAGTTTTTCTCTTGTTTTTCTTATAATTCATAAGATCCAAAATTTATAAGGATTCAAGTTTCTAAAGTTAAGCTCAAAGAGAACTCAGTTCTCATTGTAATAGGTTTAATAAAAGCAGGCCCTTTGAGCCCAGTTTCTCCATCCCCATTAGGGGAATTTGTGTGTCGTGGTTTAACTTTCTTTTATGTTGATGCATGTTCAATTTTTTGATCTTAAACACAAATACAAGTTAAGCAAATCTAACACACATAACACTCATATTTCGCATGCATGTTTAAAATTCACTTTCAATCTTTATGCATGTTCAGTTTGATATGTGTTTCCCACACTTAGCAATAAATTTTGCAAGTTTTAAATTTTATTATTTTTTTGCAAAGCTCTTTCAAGTCTCAAGTATCTTGCAAGTTTTATTTTCAGTTACAAAGCAGGTTATAAAATTTATTTCTTTCTAGTCATGCAAAGTCAATAAACCATCTTTGTAGTTTTAATTAGGAAAATCTCAAAAGTTGTTAAGCTCAATCCGCGGGAAAACGCCTAAGGGTAATCTGTAAAGTAAAGTGGGCCCTCTCGGGACCTGGTTTCTCACCCGTTTTGGAAATCCGACGCCCTTAGTGAACTTACTGATGAGACCTCTTAGGTTTCGATAAGTTCTCCACAAGTTTCCAAACAAAGAGCTAGCCTCTAAAAAGGCCACATTTATCTCATTAACTTAACTTTAATTTACCTTAATAAAACACTCAATCAACAATTGTCCACGACTCCTTTTAAGGCACTAGTACAACTGGTTTATCTTTATGTGAGCAATTTTACTTCATTCATGCAATTATCTAATCAATTTTGTTAAGTTTTGTAGATCTCGTATCCTTTTGATATATGCATGCTTATGGATAAGTGGTTTATTGATTATCTCAAATGATGATGAATGTTAAGTGTTGAATGTGTTTGTTTTATTAAGCATTAAACTCCTAGAAGTAGTTATTTTGTTTTCTTACCTTAAAAGAGCCTTGGATTATTTTCATAGGGACTACCCCCCTTGGCTTCGCTAGGAGTTGGCATAGACGGAGGAGTTGAGGATCAGATGACAGCACCTTGACTCGAAACTTGCCCCCAATGACACACCAAGTGGATTGAAGGTTTCTTCCACATTAGCCCAGGTGTGTATAAGGCGGTAACAGGACATAACCGTGATTCACTGTGACAATCGGAGTTGCATCAAGCTCTCTGAAAATCGTGTGTTTCATGATAGGTCCAAACACATTGAGATACGATACTACTTCATTCGGGACAATGTGCAGAAAGGTTGAGTTAAGCTACAGTATGTGTCAACTTGTGAGCATATTGTAGACATACTCACTAAGCCCTTGGTGAAAAGAAACTTTGTCTATTTCAGGGACAAGTTGGGGGTTGTGCAGAACACCTTCCTCGCTAAGGGGGAGTGTTAATTTTCTTTAGCAGCAAAAGGTGTCTGCTCATGCCTATGTGTCCTAGGCATGAGAGGGAACATTAAACTTACCCATGTCAACCTGAGTTTATCAGCCTAAGTCTGACTTAGGAAACCTAGCAGAAAATTTTCCTTGCTAGTGGCTTGTAGGGCCCAACTGGGTGGGGTGCTCAGCCTAGTGTTGTGTGGGGCCCTGCTGAGTGGGGTGCCCAACTTAGTGGAGGATGGGGTCCACAGGAGAGGAGTTGTTCAATCTGAGCCCGTGAAGCTCTTGTTGGGCACTAATCCCAAGGCAGCAATGAGGGGGTTGGGGTATAGAGGGGTTGAGGGTGATGGGTATTCCTCATTCTTATTGTTTGAGAGGAGGAGGAGAGAAGGAGGAGCTAGAGGCTATGGAAGAGGAAAAGGGTCATTGTGTGAGTGCTCTATTCTTGGATGTGTTGAACAGTAAGCTCAAGGACATTTTTGGGCCTACCTGGCAACAAGAAGAGGCCATTTATAGAACGGCACAGGACAGCAAAGTGTTGTTGTGAGCAGGGTTCTGTAACAGCAGCAAACGAGGGGACTGTTAGTGTCCTTCCAACTTCAGCGCAGAGGCCAGAAGCATAGGCTAAGTTGCAGCAATTTAAAGGGTCACTTTAAAGACCATTTGGCAGCCACTTAAGGAGGAAAACAGGGTCGTACAGCAGCAGCCTTGAACAGTTGAATCTGTTCGGCCATACACTCAAGAAGTGGAGCTTTTCTAGATTGTAAGAAATTGTATTTCACTGTTCTAATTATTTTCCTCTGAAGCCTCTAATAAAAATCCCTCCTTTGTTGGTTTTCCCCACACTGGGGTTTCCAGGGTACCCACTATGTCATTTTGTGTGTGATTTATTATTTCTGTTGTGCTTGCATATTTACTTAGCAATATAACTTTTAGCAATCACAATTAAATTTTCAGAGCTGAAATCAAATTTTTGGGTTATAATCTATAGATTAAGTTATCAATTTGTTGGGTATTAAAAGTTTTACAATACCAACAATGTATTACATGTTGGTACAAGATAGTCCTCCAAGCTTATCACAAGCTAAAATTTACAAATGCATTCACAATAGAAGAATTTTGAGGTCTAAAATGGGCTTCTAAAAGATATAATAAAAAATTATGAGTTAGTCATTTTGTGAGGAATGTATATTTACAACTCAATTTTTACACTACAATCCATATAACTATAGTTAAATTAAATTGAAAAAACCTCTACAAATAAAATTAATAAAAAAACTCTCTATTGATATTGACTAAAAACAAAAACACTTTTGAATATATGAATTATTTTTAATAAAAAAATGCAATACTCATAAAAATAATAGTCATATAATAGATAATAATATAGTATTTTTTTAATATAACTCGTGTTATAAACCACACATTCATTTTTAAATTAGAAGAATATAAAATATGACTAATCAAAAAAAATATATGATTCATAATATAAATTATAAACTAATATATGAATGTGTGTCCATGTTAAAAAAAAATATATGATTCATAATATAAATTATAAACTAATATATGAATGTGTGTCCATGTTATGTTATAGATTATGTATTCATATATTATTAAACTAATATATAAATTTGTGGACATTATAAACTAATATATGAATGTGTGTCCATGTTATGTTATAGGTTATGTATTCATATATTATTAAACTAATATATAAATTTGTGGACATGTATTCACACATCACTTTAACTAATATAAGAATACGTGAGAACTATGAATATGTGGTTCTCAAAAAACTCTCTATCGATGTTGACTAAAAACAAAAACACTTTTGCATATATGAATTATTTTTAATAAAAAAATACAATATTCATAAAAATAATACTCATATAATAGATAATAATATAAACAAAAACACTTTTGAATATATGAATTATTTTTAATAAAAAAATACAATATTCATAAAAATAATACTCATATAATAGATAATAATATAGTGTTTTTTTAATATAACTTGTGTTATAAACCACACATTCATTTTTAAATTAGAAAAATATAAAATATGACTAATCAAAAAATATATATATATGATTCATAATATAGATTATAAACTAATATATGAATGTGTGTCCATGTTATGTTATAGGTTATGTATTCATATATTATTAAACCAATATATAAATTTGTGGACATGTATTCACACATCAATTTAACTAATATAATACGCGAGAACTATGAATATGTGGTTCGCAAGTATCCATATATATTATTTACTAATATATGAATACTTGAGAACCACATTTTTATATGCATATTATGAATTATAAATTTATTTATTTAAGTTGGAATATAAAGTATAAATAATATGTGAAACCTTGTTTATTAATATATTTTGGTGTTGAATTTGTATTTCATTTTTTATATATTTAAAAACACTTTACTTTAAAAGTATTTCATTTTATAAGTACATTTATATTATATTCAAAAATAATTTATAAGTGTTTTTTTCATTATGAGTATTTTACTTACAACACTATCACAGTTAATTATGGGTTGTCATTCATCATTTAGAATGTGACAAATACGCATCTTTAACTCAAATAATGTCAACTCAACCAATGGGTGATGTCATCCTCTAAAGTGTAATTGGTTCTTTTAAAGTTGATTTTGATAGTAAATTTTTTGTTTTGAGATCCATTTTTAATTTCAAAATTCCCCTAATAAACCCTAGCTAGAGCATCCACTATCAATAGCAAACTCTAATCAACAATCATAACCTAACAAAACATCACACCAACCTACTTCTAACCACTCCAAAAGCACAATAGCTCCACCTTTGAGCTCTCTCCAAGCTTACTCCATACGAGTTCTCCAAGCAAAGTACTCCAACTCTCCTTTAAGGTTTCTCTGCCACAAACCCTGGGTATTTCTAATAAGGAATTCAACCCTAACACTTTTATGTTTTGCATCCTTTAGGTTATGCCTCAAATAATGTTAATTTCTCTTGAACCCATACCCGACACTTAGCTCAAAATAAAATCGTTTATTTATTAAATGCACAACGAGGTTTTAACCAAACATGAGCAGAAACATAAAACAGAAACCAAACACTTGCAGAAAGATTTTGGGTAAACACCCATGGAAAAACCCCAAAGGGAAAACCTTGTTGATTTTATTCATTAAAATCTTGGGCTCCCATCTGTTGACCCAAAAATCTGCTCTGGGTTCAACATAGTGCTTTACACAGTTACTTCTCCATAAACGCCCCTTGGTGCTATGGTTCCAGTCAAAGACAGTGGCGAGGGTCATAGTTACTATGGCCTTTTCCCTTGAAAGAGTATCAGTTGGTTGCCTTCAGAGAGTTGTAGGCCTTCCCATGACATTTCTTCCTCATGTCAAGGATGTTCGATTCAGGGAATACAACACTCCCATGTGGTAGGAATCAAGACAAGCTCTTCAACGGGCTATCATGAGCTTGATTCCGAGTCAGTATGACCCCATACAAGGGACACAAAGTCAACGTCACCCGAATGGCCAAAACCAATAGCTGTGACTTCCTGGTCTAATTTTGCTTAGATTATGGTCTCAAAAGGAAAATCAAACCTAGACATGGTGTAGGGCAGTGTGAGACATTTCCAACGGTATATCTTGTGCTTGGCTTCGACCCCCAATTGGTAAGAACGAGCTTTCGCAAATTCATGACCACTTATGGACATCAAATTGGTTGCAATGCTTCATGATTTAAAATTCGTGGGTAAAGAGTTATAAATCAGATATTCAGCAATGCCACACTGTAATAGACTCAGACAACTTTCCAACGACGTCTCATTTTCCTCATTCCGACCTCGGATGGACCGGTTAGAGCTGTCACAAGTTGGTCAATGATTTTAGGCAAAAAGGGGTCCGCCAGCTCGCATGGCAGGGTTTCATAATAGCTAAGACAGTCATAAATGACCCTGACACAAAAATATATTGTCGCCTCATCGAAGTACTCGTCAATACCTTTTTTATTGTACATCATTTGCCTCGATTGGATATCGTATGGCGATTTGGCACCTTTCGCAAGATTGGGTGTCATGTGGGCCCACCAGCAAGTCAGGGGTTTTAAGTGGCCACTATTCCAGGCTGAATTTGAGGACTGAGGTGGAATTATCTCAAGTTGGTGACGACATATTCCCGATGGACTCGTCAAGACCTTTCCAACGATGTGACTTGCGTCCAATTCTGACTCCGTCTCACCGGGCAACATTTTTGGGCTAAGTCAGCAGCAGCAGGGTCAAAGTCAAAGTCAAAGTCAAAGTCAAAGTTTTGACTTTGACTTTGACTTTGACCATGCTACTGCTGACTTAGCCCAAAAATGTTGCCCGATTGCACATTTTTCCAAGTAATATTAAAAAAAAAAAATTTAAATTTTTATTAAATATATTCATAAAATTGGAAAATATGGGAGGAGGCACGTAGCCTCATGCAAATTTTGGGGAAATTGGTTTTTTTGAAAAATTAAAATAAAAAAATCAAAACCCACCCTTCTACCCTCTCCCAAGCCATTTTGACAGTTTGGCTAAAGGGGGAGGGCTCTGCAACAGGTATTCATAGCAGCAGAGGGGGGTTTTTATGACAGCAGCTACAGCTCTGCAGTGGACAGCTAGCTCCCATGCAACAATCTTCAAACAAATTAACCAGGTAACCCATCAATCCTCTTTCCAGGAAAAGAAACTAAGGAAGATTTTGTTGGTTGTGTTAAGATCCTGCATGAAGAAATGTTGTTTTTACCCTCAATTTGGAATTGCTCTGCCTTGGTCCAAGTGTGATGTTTGTCGGTTCAGTTTGTTTGCTAGTTGTTAAGTTCAAGTTTGTGTGTGCCAAAAAATGTAAAGGAGAGGGGATTTGAACCCCTCTTGGGCACCAGGCCCAAGCCTTCATGGCTCCTTTAGATTTTTTTTAAATTATGAAGTTATTTGATGAAGATTACAGGCCTGGGCATGTCACTGGGAAGTCCTGGGCTTTGAACCCCAGTCCTCCCCTTCTCCTTTGCCCAGAAAGTTTAAGAATTGCCCAGAAATTCAAATGGAGGGCAGGGGGTTTGAACCCAAAACCTTCCGTGCATTTTATTGCCGAAAAAAAACCCAGAGGCCCAAAGTTTTAAAATTTTAATTTTGGGGGAGTGGCTAGCCACCCATCCACCACCTGGGCGCCACCACCACCTCCTCTGTGCGCGCGTTGCTCCTCCATTCCTCCCCTCTCGGCCTCGTGCGTACACCCTCCCAAACCCCCTACCTCCACCTCTCCTCCCTCCCTTCGCACACGCCAGCCCCTTCCACGTAGCCTCCACCTCTACACCCATACGCTCCTCCTCTCCCACGGCCTCCTCCATTTCCCCTTTCCCCCTGAACGCGACCTCCTCTCCCACGGCCCTACCTCCTCTATTTCCCCTTTCTTCCTGTGCGCGGCCTCCTCTCCCACAGCCCTCGCTCCACTACACCTACGCCCTCACCTCCCTCTCAGCGCTCATCTCCCCACTCCGCGCAACTCTATTCCCCATCACCACGGCCTCCACCACCACACATCCCCTCACCTCCATTCCCCCTTACCCCTCCCCTCTCCTCTCCTCTCTTCTCCCTTCATGCATCCCCCACCTCCCTCTCGGCACTCACCTCCCACAGCCCGAGCTCCTCCTCTACGCGGCGTCCTTTCCACAGTACTCCACCACGTCTACCACCTCTTACCACTCCCCAAATCCCGGTGGCCTCTTTCGCACCTAGCCCCGATCACATGGGTGATCAGGGGCATCGGGTAAAGGGCCCCCATTTTTGTTTTAAATTTCAAATATAAATTTTATTTTTTTTGTATAGTTTTAATTTTATAAATTAAATTTGTTATTTAATTTTTAAATTTATTATTTTGTTTTATTTTATATATATATATATATATATATATATATATATATATATACGATAAATGTATGTT
>WSFP011319275.1:0-41404 GCA_009831015.1 Picea engelmannii | reverse complement strand
AACTACTCTACAAGCCATCAGTACCTAATAATATCTCTAATTGGAAAGTCTTTGAGGGGGATGAACAGATCATAAGCTTCTTGACTAATCAAGACAACTTCAAAGACCTCTCTATTGACGATGAAGAGTTCCAAGATCAACTAATGAAAACCAGTCCTCGGGAGGGTCAACATGCGGATAAACAAAAGGCTCACACAATTCCAAAAGGGATAGTAAATCTAGAGAATTTTTTTGATCTAAAGGAACGATTCAAAGGACCTAAAAACACAAAGACTGTTAGCTCCTACCCCCTCGACGAAACTGTAAATCTTGGAACTCCAGACAACCCAAAGTATGTAAATCTTAGCAAAATGATATCTAAAGAGGAGAGGAAATCCTACCTCAAATTATTCAAGCAATACCAGGATGTGTTCGCCTAGTCCTATAAAGATTTGAAAATGTATGATACTCGCATCATTCAACACACCATCCCGTTGAAACCCGAAGTCAAACCTTTTCAACAGAAGCTTTGAAAGTAACACCCATCCTTGGAACCCCTAATGTATCAAGAGTTAAGGAGATTTTAGATGTGAAGATAATTTTCCAGGTTAGACATTCTGCTTGGGTAGCGAACCTTGTTCCAGTAAGAAAAAAGTCAGGAGAAATCCGATTATGCGTAGACTTTCGAAATCTCAACAGAGCTTCAGAAAAGGACAATTATCCCATCCCACCGATGGAGAAACTCCTACAGACCATGTCGGGCTCGGAAATTTTCTCCCTTCTAGACAGTTTCTCAGGATACAACCAAGTGTTGGTTTTAGAGGAAGACCGATTAAAAACTACCTTCCGGACCAAATGGGGAACCTTCGCTTATAAAAACATTCCTTTCGGCTTGATTAACACAGGAGTGACCTTTCAAAGGGAAATGGATGTGGAATTTCGGGGACTTATAGGTAAGTGTGTGGTAGTGTATTTAGATGAAGTAATGGTGTATTCAAAGAATAGAGAGGAACACATCCAACACTTAACTCAGCTTTTTGAAAGATGCCAAAAATACGGTATATCACTCAATCCTAAGAAAATTATCTTTGGTGTTGAAGAAGGTAAGTTCTTAGGTCATATTATATCTCAAGTGGGAATTCACATAGACCCCAAAAGGATTAAATCCATAGATAAACTCCTGCTACCCCATAACAAGAAGGCTATGTAGTCTTTTTTGGGGCAAATTAATTTTGTAAGGAAATTCATCCTCGACTTCGCCGAAATCATCAAACCCTTACAAAAAATGATTCGCAAAGATTTCGAGTTTAAGTGGGATGATGAAAGAAAAGACGCTTTCAACAATATCAAATTTTCCATATCCCAGGCCCCGGTATTGCGAAGTCTCGATTTCAATAGATACTTTAACCTTTATACTTTCGCTTCTGACCAATCGCTAGCTACGGTTTTGACTCAGAAGGACGATGACAACAATGAAGCCATGGTGTCATTCATGAGCACCAACCTTCAAGGAGATGAGCTCAATTACCTCGCCATAAACAAGCAGGCCTATGTGGTCTATAAACCAGTAAAGCATTTTAGGTCGTACATCCTCAAGAATCACACTAAGGTGATTGTGCCACACCCCGCAGTCCGATTCTTGTTTACCCAACAAGAAATGAGAGAAATAAGAGGGAACTGGATGGAGGTAGTCTAGGAATTTGATCTAGATATAAAACCCACCAAGTTAGTAAAAGGACAAGGTTTGTGCAAGCTCGCAGCCGAAGCTTAAGATCAAGCAAACCAAGATCTAGGGTGGGATAATGAAATAGCTCTATGGTGTGGTGAAGCAACATACATTTCTCTAGGATTGGACTCCTGGTACAAGGATTTGGCTCATCTATTACATCATGGGACTTGTCTCGAAAACCTCAACCCCAAAGAAAGGAGAGCCCTCTGATTAAAATCCTCACAATATCACATCATAAATTCGGTACTCTTCCGGATCAACTATGACGGGGTATTACTGAGATGTCTCGAACACGAAGATGTCGATAAAGTGCTGAAATAACTCCATGATGGCCTCGCTGGGGTACATTTTGCAGGGAACACCACCGCTCATAAGGTTCTAAGAGCCGGCTATTATTGGCCCACTATTTTCAAAGACGCTCATGCTTACACTAGAAATTGTAAGACTTGTCAAATAAGTGTTGGCAAGGAGAGAAGGGAAGCAATCCCACTTCAGTCTGTAACCGTCTCTAGACCATTTGAGTAGTGGGGGTTGGATATCATAGGAGAAATCCAATTCTTCGAAATTGCACAAGTATATTCTTACTTCCACTGAATATTTCACAAAGTGGGCAGAGGCCATCCCTCTGACCCATGTAAATGAGAAAATAGTCATCCAATTTATAGAACAACAACTAATTACAAGGTTTGGCGTTAATTTTGTTCTGATCTTTGATAATGCAGCCTACTTCTCCTCTACCCTATTGACAGAGTTCTCTCTGGACAAAGGAATCATAATCAAGTACTCTATAAATTATTACCCTCAGGGAAACAATGTGGTAGAGTCAACCAATACGAATCTGGTGAGGATACTAAAGAAGACGGTTGCGGTAACCATAGAAATTGGCATAACCAACTCCATAATTCCCTATGGGCTGATAGGGTCACACCCAAAGAGGCTATAGGGAATTCCCTGTACTTCCTGGTCTACAGACAAAAAGCCATTCTCCTGAATGGGCTTTATCTTCCATTTCTCCAATTTGCCCAAGATTATAACGATGATAAATCCTCAACCATGCAACAAAGAATCAACACTCTACTCATGTTGGAGGAAGAGAGGGAAAGGGATAAGTCTAAATTTTTATCCCATTAGCAGATAGTGAAAATATGGTTCGATAAGCATAAGGCTAAAGAAAAGAATCTTGAAGTAGGAGACTTAGTTCTAAAGTGGGATAAGGTAAATGAACCCAAAGGGAAGCATTCCAAGTTTCAAAGCCTATGGCTTGGGCCTTTTCAGGTGGATGAGAAGATCGAGGTAGGTACTTATAATTTGCAAAATCTGAGAGGGGAACCTGACGCCCTCTCAGTAAACGACCAAGCTCTAAAGTAGTACTTCCAATAATAACAACACAATAAAAGTTATATAAAAATAAAAATTTAAAATAAAAATAAAAATAAAAAATATATATATATATATATTTCCAGTTGGCATGAATAAAAGAAGGACCGGAGATATCTATTTTATGGGACAGAGATTTTGCGTTCTCCCAGTGAATCGCCATTTGTTGAGTGCTCAACACACCCTAAAAGTTCTATGACCACTTCCTTTTGGGTACCACCTTGTCTTCTACCTTCGATTGTTTTCACCGTGGTTTGAGTCTGATAACCTTCTTATCTGATATGTTTCATATCCAAGTTTCTCTTAAGCATATTAAGAACCATCTTGAGAAACACCATGACTAAACAAGGAACCAATGACCCATATTTCTCCTGGATTACTTGAGAATTTCGGCATCAGTGAAAGATTAAGGTAGCAAAAATTGTATGGGAAGTCAAAGCAGTCGAGTGCCAACATTCTTCAGCATCGGTCGATAAGAGTATCTCTTTACGCATATAGTCTCCGAAAATATTTCACCGAATGTTGGTCCTTTCTATTTCAGCAGAGAAGTGTAATCATAAGCATCGCACAAAAGAGGAGTTCCACCGCCGACCGCCGATGCCCGAAACATCACCAATCCCAACATCACCGGTATCAGGACTTTTATCAAGAAAATAGCAACGTTGATAAACAATCTAAAATAGTAGTCAATCCTCGATCTTTATGAAGGTAAGACGTGGCGTGACATTTAACCCCTAGCTGTGTCAATTACTGTGCATTCAAATCTTTAGTTAATTCGTAGATCGCACATTAGTTACTAGCTCATGCACGAATCAAAAGGGAACTGTTAAACTCACTGATACAATGCATCTCCATCCGCGCCTCCGCCGTCAACTAGTTAAGTCTCAGTGGCAGAAATACGATAGCGTTATATTTTGAAATCTGCATTTATCACCCATATTAACTAATTGATATGACTGATAGTATATCCCATTTATATTCTTTCAAGTCCTTTTTGTGTGATCCCACTCTACACAACAAGGAATTCAAAACCAACAGGAGAACGAAGCCACCAGTCCAGAGGAAGCATTCGAAGTCGAGTGAGTATTAAACAGTTTTCTTAAAAAGAATTACAGGTATGGGTTCGCTTATGGCTTTACGTTTCATTTGTATATGTACTCAATGAATGTTTCTCTTTATATGTGTTTAAAAGGTGGTTTTGATTGCAGGGACAATGCCTCCAAAGAAGCCATCCACTAGGAAATCACCACGGGCACCAAAGCTGCAAGAATCGGAAATAGGAGAAGGCTCCTCCCCAATGGTTGCAATACAATTAGAGTTCGGTCCTAAGTCGGTGTCCATCATCAAGGTGATCACCAAGGATCCCTTTGTCCAGGCACCAAATTTTGGGGATACAAAGGCAAGCGTTGGAGAAAAGATGACTTTTCCTCGCTGGGAAGAAGTATTCAAGAAGATCAAGAAAGAAGATCCCCTCGAATATACTCCACACAATGACCCTGATACAAGGAAGCTCGATCATGAGGTCCTCCCAAACATTCACAGGGTTTATCTACACATGGTGGCAAGCCGGTCTCTGGTTTTGCCTTACGTCGATCTCTTAAAGTGGCTCATTGATCACATCGATGCACAAAAATGTTTGATTAATGATGACAATGGCGAATGCGTCGGGGTTTTCCTGCCATCAGAAGTTCAGAAATACTACAAACTCAATGAGTCCAGAGAAAAGTTGAACACTAATTTCGTGGTGAGTTTCTATGCCTCTCACGACACTAGTAAAATCTTGGCATCCTGGTGGAGGGAAGACAAGAAATTCATGAACCGAACTTTTGGCTAGTACCCGACGGTCAATCTTAGGGAACCATATGCCTATCTCATGGCCCTTCTTTGCATATTACATGGGGAGAAAGACTGCTCCTGATTTTCAGAAGCTTGGATGCCTCTGGATTTTAAAGTCACCATTTCAGGTATCGGTTTCAATTGGAGTGCTATCATCTGCAAACAGTTGAGCACAAGAATAAAACAAGCTTAGGCACCAAAGGAAGGAGATACCCCTGCCTTCTACATGGATTTGTATCTACTGGACGTCATCTATGCCAGGAACGCTTTTGCTGGGATGAACTTGAATTGGCACCCTCTGGAGCTCGCAGTCCATGTATACTACAACATCTTGTGGGAAAACAGGTACAAGAAATCCTATGTTGTTATATGTGATCATTTTATTGCACCCATTTACTTATTACTCTTTAAGAGAGAATGCCCTAGATTATCAGACGAAGAAAAGAAGGTCATAGTCAAAATTGGTCACTAGTATTTAGATGAATGAGAAACCTACATCAGGATTTTTGGCACCACATTTATTACCCCTTTATGTTCCCGACTGGCTAGTGTTAGGAGAAATCTTCTATCAAATCATCATACAAGGATACAATGCAACTTTAGTGAAAGGCAAGAAGTGATCTTTCATACCGTATGGATTCCATATCGGCTTCTACATGGTCAAAGACACCGCGCATGTTAAACAACTTGGGCTAGGTCAATTGGAATTTTGGTTCCAAACTGGTCGATTTCACAAACACGATCCCAAGGGATTGGTCCTACGACACATTTCACAGGTATCATCCTATTGGCCTTATGCCCACGATCGGTTTGAGGATGAAATTTTCACCGAGAATTCTCAAGACTGGGATATGGTGGCAGCCAGGAAGGTTGATCCTAGAGGAACTAGGTTTAGAGATTTGAGCTATGAAGAGCAGGCCACGCTGTTGGAGCAAGCAATTCAAGGAGTTGGACGACACCCTGAAGAAGCAATAGCATATGAATTGGAGGAAGAAACATAACCCCCAAGAAGACATTGAGGTCACAGAGGCTCATCAAGGATCCCCAGTACGAATCAGAGTTTTCCCTGAAGATCAAATAACTCAAGAAAGTGGCGCACTTTTATACCAACAGTCTCAACTACTAATGAAACAGATGTAGCATAACCCACATCCTGCCATAAGTTCTATAATTTCAGTTACCGTCCAAAGAGTTCTGACAGAACCTAGCAATGTTGGTCTCACAACCGTCGATGGCACCAATGGTTTGGGTAATCCTGATTCTACGATATCGCCAATTGATCTCTCGGGAGAAGGGACAACTCAACCAGAGATGGGCTGAGTGTCGATAGAAACACAAATTCCTAACTCCTTGATCACGCTAATACATATATACATCGACGACGAGATCACATAGCCTTCTCGTGGCACCCTGGTGTGCATCCATGAAGAAGAAGGTCTCAAAAATACCTTTTCCCCAAGTCCTGAAAAGGTCTCTTCTACTGGGCTTAGGGTTTAGGACTAGGGAATCCCACAAAAGGAAGCTAAAGGTGAAGGTAATATCAACACAGGAAGGTCCGATGAACTAGAAATAGATGTAGGCCCAAGTGACGAGCCTCTGTAGAAGGAAATCGACAGTTGCACGATCGATGAGCAAGTAAGTGACAAGTCCATACAAGACACCTCTATCCTACCCAATACTCAGATCCTCGGTGGGAAACAAGTAGAAGTTAGATCTACTAGGTAGAACAAAGACGTTTGAGAGCCCACTCTCGAACAAATTTACAGTACGAGAATCTTGGGAAACAATATCACATGGGGTGATCAGCAGATACCTGACCCGATAGATAAGGTCGTAGACATCTATGCGATCTCCTATGATCAAAAGAGAAAGGCTATCATTCAGAAGACTGCAAAGAAGAGAAGAATCACCCTGGATCAGTCCATCATAGCCGTCACTGAGGAGAATTTAATCAATACAACAGACGCCCGTACGTCTGAGCTGATTGATGTGGGAAAATCCATCTCAGAGGCCACCCAGGACAGAGCCAGGAGAGATGAAAAGGAACTTACCACCACCCAAAAGGAGCTCGAACACTTGCGCCATCTTGTTGATTACTATAAGGGTGCTACATAGACAACTGTGTATTTAAAAGATGAGTTTAGTAAAGTTTATGATGATTTCAAGAAGGAAAGACAGATGCTAATATCGAATATAGGTGAATTCCAGGAAGACACTCTCATGGTAGTTGCGACATGTAAGGAAATGGAGCGATGGTATGAGAAGGCACAACAGGAAGTGGAGAGGCTCGAGTTTATTGAGGTAGTACAGAAAGGTAGAGAAAAGGAATACCACGACAATCGTCTAGTAAGTAAAAGCAGTCTCAATCGCATGAAGCGATTGGCCAAATACTGGGCCAAAATGTCTTGAATCCCACACGAAGAAATCCAAGAACAATGGGCCAGATGTCAAAAGCACTAGGATAAAATCAATAAAATAATGAAAGACATCAGACTCCCTGAGTATGGTACCCCCGATATGTTTATCATCCTAAACGAAATAATCAAGCTATGCGCCGAATAGGATGCGTCATGGGCCGAATAATGTGCAAAGGTCACCGATGCAAAGCCTGGGCAAGTACAACAATTCGCAGGACATCCAATCAAATCCAGAGCCATACTTCAGAATTTGAACTTCAGCCTCGCAAAATATTGGGCGCACGCAACAAACATCAGGGGAATCTATGCGGCTCCAATGGAACAACACAATTTTCCATGGGCCAACACCTGTGAATAACTCTTTATCAGATGGTCTGATTATGAAAGAGTCCACCCTTTTCAAGAAACAACTCGGGTGGACTGTTGAAAGACTCTTAGATGATGATGCCACGTGGTGATTCTTGATTAGCTCAAATTGTATTTTACCGTTAATTACTGTTAAGACTTTATATTATAAATAGGAACATCGACTGATGGTCAGAAGGTCGATGGTTGTTGTAAGAACTCTTTTCTTTTGGTTGTTGATAATTATTTTGAGACTGCTACAAATTAAGAAGTCCTTTTGGACTAGAGACGAGCTATTTTCATCAGATGTATGTGATTGGATTTGGAGAAGAATTACTTCCTTTCCTGTTCCATGAATTTTGCAGTAAATGAGTAAGAGAAATTAATTTTGTTGTCAAGTTATCTGGTGCAATGTTTTGATGTTCCTTGCTTTAAATGATGAAAGTAAATCATTGTGCTTTTATGTGATGAATGTCTTGGTAGATGAATTATTTTGCTTACCGTGATATTGATTACAGTTGTGTTTCTTTCTCTATGCTAAGTAGTTTACCTCAGCTATGTGATGAATGTATTGGTAGATGAATTATTTTTCTTACCTTGATCTTGATCATATATGCGTCTTCTTTCTGTTAAGTCATTTTCTCAGACAACAGTTGGATTCTCTTTCGGTTAAAGTATTATTACTAAGCCCTTTGGCATAGGATCATTGTTTGCATGTTCGAGTAGAGGGTCATCCCAAGCTCGACCCCTTCCCAATAGTTAAAACTCTTGTCCTATCTTCGTCAAGTTGGTTTATACTGGCTTGCATCTCTTGTACCTGCCCCACCTAAGAGGAAATACAAAAAAAAAAATATCTTAACCGAAGGAAGAGAATTCACTAGAAAACACAAGAGCTCATCGATAATTTGGCCAGATTGTAAGATTTGGAGAACCATTCCAGTCCAAATGCTGTAGAGTCTAATTGGGCCTCGGTGGCGGGTTTGGTTCCTGTTGTTGAATTAGGGTATTTAAGCCGCATCAACACATAGTTGAAGGAGACCTTTCCTCCCACCATTCTATCCCTGTCTTCCCTCCTTTAAAACCTGTAAATTTCACTATCTGCATGTTGAAGTCTGATACATCCTCCCACCATAGCTACTAAGCTCACAACATCCAAGTAGTTCTATCCTTTGCATACACAGTGCGCTACCTAAAGGCGCTGCTTAACCACACTGTTTCTCCCCTGCCTCCTCGAACACTTAAGTTGGGCATTTTATACCCAATTTCAAAGGCCAATTATAGGGTATCCTCTCATTTTCTAAGTGTTCACACCTGCACAAATCCAAGAGAGGGATTTCCACAACTAGTTTTAGCTTACTAGCAATCAGTCTGGTTTAAGGGAAGTTCTTGTAAAAGTGTAGCCTTGTCCATTTGAACCTTGAATTTAGGTCCTCCTGGTTATTACCACTCCATATCCATAAGAATATCTCATCCTAAACTATGGAGACTCCTCAGATGAAGAAGTCACATAAGGGGGGTAAGGTAGTTAGAATTGAACCTGTGGATATGCATCTTTTTGAGACAGAGCCCATGGAAAGAGAAGTTTTTCAAAGAGTGGGATGCCTCTCTTTCTGCCAGAATATGCAAAGAGGTCATCCTGAGGTGACAAGGTAGTTTGCCTTACATTTTGATGGCCAGAAGACTAGGGTAGGGGATTTAGAATTTGAGGTGACTAAGACCTATATTTCAACTGCAACAGGAATCCCTATCACATGTGAGAAATGTTTTAAAGCCATGTATTTGAATGCAACCTATGCCAAATATTTCCTTAAGCCTAAACATCAAGCTGGTGATTTGTCTAAAGGTGTTCCAAGGAATCAGCTAATTGAGCAGTTTGACAAGATATTGAGGATTATTCAGATATACTTTACATGTGAAGGGAGGTTCAACACATTATACCAGTACCATATAAGGCTTCTACTGCATTTTACTGGTAAAATTGAAATGAATATTCCCTACTATTTTCTAAGGTGCATAGGCAAGATGTTAGACAGGATTCAATCCAAGTCTAAGGGTGTGGAAACTAACACCTTTCACTCTGGATTGATTAGAATGCTAGTTTCTGAAGAACTGGGTAAGAAAGATATCTCATGGGAACATTTTGTTATTGCTTCTCACTTCAAGTTGGATATAGAAGCCACTCCTTAGTCATAGAAGGAAATCCCTTTATCATCCACCAGTGTTGCTAAAGAAGGTACCAACAAGAAGAGAAAGGGCAGAGTTCATGTTCAATATTTAGAGGTCATCAAGGAGGTCACATGAATTGAGGAGGAATCTTGTCATTCCCCACAGAGATATTTTTCACCCCCTCCTCCACCAGAGTTATAAGAAGTTCCTTCTACTACTAAAACTATATCAAAGATCATCAACTCCTAAAGAGGTTTTTGAAGAATAGTACCTACGAAAAGACTCTATCCTACAAAAGAAGAAAGTAAAGTCATTGTAAATCCCATGAAGAAGGAAGAAGAAACCCCTGTGCAAAAGAAGAAAGATAAAGGCAAAGGTATCAAGAAGCCTTATGAGATAGACAAGGAAATTACTATGCAATAGGAAGAGGATACCATGAAAAATCCTGTTGAGACTATTCATGTCACTACTTCATCTCACTACCAGACATTCAAAATATTAATCAGGCAACTTAGGGATGCTAGGAAGGAGGTGGCTCAGTTGAAAGCATAAGCCATTTATGACAAGGTTAAGATGAAATAACTCATGGATGGCTACAACCACACTCTTGACCTGGCAAGGTTTGCAGCAAGAAAGGCCCAACCTCTCCATAGGCAGCTCAAAAACCTTTACAGGAAGAACATAGGTTTTCAGTCTCAGAACAGGAAGCTCAAAGTAGAGTTGCAACATTTTCAAGATTAAGTGGATCAAAGGGACTTGCAGGTATTGGTTGAAGCTACTATTGAAAAGGAGACACTAGAAGCCAAGGAGAGCATATCTCCATTGAAGAAGAATGTCATTGCTAAAAGGAAGAAGCCTGTTGTGCCAAAGGCGGATCCTCCTTCTCCAGGAAAGAGTGTCAAGTTAATGAAGTAGCTGGTGAAAGGTGAGCTCCATTTTTGAATATGGTCCCTTTTTGTGAGGATAAACTATTTTCGAAACACTACCTCTACCACCTATACAGGATTCTAAGTTCTTACTGTTCAGATATTTGGGCTTTTTATGTAGAATTAACTCCTTCGGCAGTAATAATGATGACATTTCGTAGGGCTATGGCGCTATGGAATAACCTATTTTTTATGTTCCACCGGTTTTCTACCTACAATGTTGTTGAATCACCTAAAGCTAATGGTGCTGCTACTACTCGTTCTGTACATGTCCAAGTGAAGGTGTTTCATATTTTGATGGTGCTACCTAATGTTTGATAGAACACACAGGCAGGCGCTACCTAGATTCTCTACTGAATTTCTGGCAGAGACGTAATTTGCACAAAGACACACGAGAATGGAGATACCAAAATTCACTACCTAAAATATCGCAGAGACTGAAGTTTGCATAGAGGATAGGAAGGTTTGGCGCTACCTTTTCTACTTATCTAATTTTGAGCTTGCGCTACAGAATCTCATGAAATTTGGTAAAGGCACTACAAAGTGCGCTACTAAGAGTGCTACCAACAGATACCAAGAATCTAGGAGGGTCGAGCTAACAACTTTTTGGATAGTTGATGATGGAGAGAATTGTAGAAATAACAACTGGCAGCATGATGACAACCACATGCCCCTGAAGGACACATGGAAAATAAGGAGTTGCGCACCAAAGGGGGATCAAGTTAGTTCGAAGATTGGTTGGATTAGTCACCAACACTTTCCCATTTTATAACATAGGTTGTTAGTCAAGTTGTTATATGAAATAAATTCTTAGATATTTTCATGGGAAGGAGGCTAGCTCACACCTCCAGCTGTTGCCTCACTTTTTGTTATAAATAGATAGATGAAATTCTTTACCAGGTTCGAATGGTTGAGCAAGGCTCCCTTATATTGTAATATTTTGATGAAGTTACTGTGAACTGGTTATGTACTTGATTTGAGACATCTTGGTTAATAGAAATCAACTTCTCTTTCTAGCTTAATTGCTTCTGATGCTAAAGGGTTCATGCTTTGAATGATTCACATGAATGGTTGTGGTGATATTATGATGTATGTTTGATTATTTTATTATCATAATGTTTCTTTAGTGTCCTTAAGTTCTGAACTCAAGAACATCTTGTGTTAAGAGTCTTTCTTCTTTAGGTTGTTTGTAGACTTGATGTTTACAGAAACCCCTACATTCCTCTCACTGAAGTCTTCCCTGTGTTCATACTTACTCCCAATTGCTTATTGAAGTTAGCCAAGACCTTGATTGCTTGTGCATGTTAGCCCTGATTTGTGAGTTGGAACATTATCATCTTGGGTCTTATCCATTTGACCCCTCATAACTCTTTTACATTCACATATAATCTGATGGGTACTGGGCTTACCTTCCATGCAATCTGAAGGTGATTCCTAGTGCTAACACTTTCCATCTCTCATCTCATATCATTTATTTGTTGAGCATAATGCCTATTTTGCCTCAGATCTGTAGAAAGAAACCAACCAGTTGTTGATTGTAAGAACATTGAAATTCAGGACTTGACTCCATTGCCCAATGGTACATTTTCTTTGTTTGTCCTACCAACCCTTTAAAAAAAAACCAGACCTTTCCTATTGAAGAATCTGACCTATGTGCATATATTGATGAATCCTTTGAGTTATTACCAGTCATTAGACTTATGAGAGAGCCCTCTTTGGTTTTACAGGTCAGACTACAATCTAAAGTTGGTTGAAACAATTACCTTGGGGTTCTCTTTGATACAACCCAAAGAAATTTCCGAGTGTTAACATTTTGGCGCTGTTGTCGGGGAACGGAAGTTTTATTTTCCCTAGGAGAAATGATAAGGATGATACCTGATTTATGATGGTGGACAGAGTTCAGAAATAAGAAGGTTGTACATTTCCACCTCATGACTCCAATCAAGCTTCAAATGCGATTTAGAGACTCCACTGGAGGACGAGATCCATTGACAGAGGTATGAAAGGACTTCATGGGAGAAAACAAGTATCTAAAGTTGAGTTTTTTCCAAGACATAATATTTTTTGTTACTAATTACCTTTTGTCCTTTCCTGAGTATGTTAAACACATTTTTCTTTACCTATTGCATTCAAATTATGATCATGATAATCTTTCACTTGTATATCCTCCTCTTAAAGTTGTACATATATCTCCTCGTTGTATCATTGATTTTGGTCAAAATATTCCATCTGAGCCATGTGATGACCATAGACAAGTTGATGAGCCTCATGAAATGAAGGAGGATATCTCACCTCATGTACTTAATCCAACACCCTCCAATATTCAACAAAGATACAAACTTTTAAAATTACCTCACATCCTTCATAATTTTCCTCCAAAGCACTATAAGTACCTACTTGTGTTTGATGGAGAATCTAATGCCATCACAACTAAAAAACACATCCAAGATTTTGAACATTTTATAGATTTATTTGAGATTGATCATGATGATGTTTTTATGAGGGCCTTCTCTCAATCCTTGAAAGGGGATACCAAATACTGGTTGAAACACTTGCAACTAGAGACAATTATCTCATGGGAAGAATGTCTTTTTGAAATTTTGGGCAAGAGGAAATATTTGGATCTACATCTTACAGAGTTCTATGCCATGAAAAGGAATAGAAATGAAACTATTTATACATTTAGTAGAAGTTTTTCCAGTCTTTATTACAATTTTCCCAAAGAAATTCAACCCACTGAAGCTGCTGCCATGCTCCATTATGCAACAACCTTTCATCCATATTTGTCTTTCCTTCTGATGGAAAGAATATCTAAGTCCTTACATCAAATGTTTAATGATGGTTAGGAGATTCAACACAATATTCAAGCATGTAAACAAATTCAAAATGATGAGTTGGATGCTAAAGAACATGACAGTGAATACGAACAAAAACAGTTGATTTGAATATCATATGTCCTCTTGAAGTTTTCAATGTTGATGATTTTGCAAAGGATTATATTCCACTTATTGAAAAGGAAGGTGCTAATTTAGATTTTGATCCATCTCATGATAAGCATGGGGCTTATTGTTTTATGTATTCATTTGTAGACAGTCAAGAAAATGGATTTGCAAATCATCTTGTTGAAGAGCAGGTTGATGTCCCAATCTTTTTCTTGTTACATGAAATTGCAGATGTTGTTGATTTGCGTATATATGATGAATATGATGGTGATTATGATGTTGACTTCCTAGAAAAACCATCTGCATGTTCTTTATCGAAAAATGTTCCTTTTCGACAGTGTAATGAGAGAAATCAACCTACATATCACTATTACAAAGAAGAATATGAAGAAAGTATTGAATTAGCTGAAGGAAATTCTTTACCTTTATGCTTTTCTTCATTTAAATTGTTGAAAGAAAATTTTAAGATCATCCCTCAAGCAGAGGAATGTGTGTTGATGCAAAATCACACTCATTCACTGGAACAAATTGACAAGAAATTGCAACAATATTCTCATGTGTTTGATAACCCTGTTGCTTGTTATATGGAAGATTTTATTAGTTCAAAATTGTAGCCATTGGTCGAAGATGAATCTGAAAATGTAGATGATGATGAGTTGTTTCCCAAATCAACCATGCCCTTCTTGCCATCACGGGTTTCATTGAAAAAATTCAATACATATCTTCATCCCTTTCATCACAACCATCAGTTTGAGATTTATGGAAGCATGAATGTAGTTGGAGGGATGATACAAGATGACAGTCTTGTGCAATCTCCTGAAATCATTTTTCTTTCTTTTCAATATCCTTTTGTAGCATGTTTGGAAACAACAAATGGACCTAAGTTTTTAAATTTGGTCGATATTGAATTTGATGAGTTTCCATTGAGAGGGATTTTCCTTTCAATACTGACAAAGATACATAAGGAATTCAACCCGTGGATAAGACACTTTCATGGTTGCACTGGATTTTTTATTTCACCTAATCAAATAGCTCAGAGATTAGCTTAGTGTAGGTAGTAGTTTGAATAAGCTTAGCATGGCGAGCATTTCTTTCATCATTTTTCAGTTTGTATTTTCCGTTTGGGTTTAGTTCAGTTGTAGAATAAGTTTGTGGTGAAACAAATTACAGGTTGCAGATCACAATATATGGCTTGGGAACAACCTAATGGATAAGGCACACGGTCTATTGTTCTTTTCTACCTCAGAGGGAGGATAACATCCCCATTGGATCCAACTGTTAGCACCATGATTTTCATAGCTAAGTTTAGAGGTTTTTCAATAGGTTGCAATGTGATGCCTGCTAGCACCAACATTGTTTTTATGCTTGACATCATATAACATCTCCAAGGGTCGGTTTCAAAAGGAATCTTTATCATTTATTATTTCCATTTCCATTTACAACTGCGCGTTGCAAAATTCGTTGCGCACTGGGCAGGGTATTTTTTGGCACAGAGGATTTTTCTGCGCAGAGAGTTTTTCCATGCAAAGGATGTTGTCACGTAGAGGATTTTACTATGCATAATCTACAGGGCGCACTGTGCAAATGACTGGTTTAGTGGTCGAATTCAAGATCACGTTCTGACCAACTAGAGAGGAATTTTGAAAATCCCTGAGTGGTTTTTTTCCAGGACAAACCAAATAATAAAAACCTCTCTCATATTTTCAAAAGGTGTCACGAATTGGGATATTAGAAGGAATCACTGAGCCCTAGTTTTCATTTTTCATGATTTCTTGTCTGAGACATGTCTTTGCGACACGTATTCCAGTCATATGGAGACGAATTTCAAGAAAACAAAAGAGGTTTTTATTGAAAACGATCTTACCTACAAAAAATGTTCTCATATGTTACACAACTATTACAATTTGAGAATTACAATTCAATTTTTGAAGCCTATTTTTCATAATTTCGCCTCCTAAAAAGTAGGAAATCAATTAAAACTTGTCATTTTATGTTTGTAACTGCTTCTATTTTGGGAAAGGGGTTGGAGTTCGAAATGGTGAGATGGAAAGGACCTATACTGCTATATATTTCATGGTACAAGAGTAGATAAGAGTTGGACCCTTGGGGTATCAAGACTTGTTTATTTCTTTGAAGTTAATGCAAAAGTTTCCTTTTTCTGAAATTTGAGATTCATCACGGTGTTTATGTTCAGTATGTTTTTCTTGTATATCATTTCCATGATTATTTTTTTCTGCTAGCATTTTCTGAGGTTAAGTGGTAGGAATTCATCCATGTTCGATGCTCCTTTCACACTGATGATGCTTGTTATGTGTTAATAGTTACTTTTGCAGAATTCGTCTTCATTTGATGCTCTGTTTAGTAATTAATCTCCATGTCCTTTCTTCTAAAGTTACACTGGAGATTCATCCACTGATTGATGCCTGTAGTGTAGTGGGATTTCTTATCATTTCCATCTCTCATATCATATCATTTATTTTCTAAGCATAACACCCATTTTTCCTCGGATCTGTAGAAAGAAACCAACCAGCTATTGACTGTAAAAACATTGAAATTCAAGCCTTGACTCCATTGCCCAATGGTAACTTTTCCTTGTTTGTCCTACCAACCCTTTTAAAAACAAAAATAGACCTGTCCTATTGCAGAATATGACCTCTATGAATTTATTGATGAATCCTTTGAGTTATTACCAGTCATTAGACATATGAGAGAACCCTCTCTGCTTGTATAGGTCAGAATACAATCTAAAGTTGGTTGAAATAGTTACCTTGGGGTTTTATTTGATACAACCCAAAGAAATTTATGAGTGTTAACACAACCCACCATCAAGTAGGAATCCCTATCAGAACTGAGTCAAGTGTGTGAGGCCATTGGTACTCAAGAATGCGTTGTATCCATGCAATCAATGTGTCCACCGGCTCTGACCCATCATATCGATAAGATCCAAATTATTACACGCAATATTCTATAGAGATATACATGCACCTCCTCGTTGAGACTTCATATATCTTGAGCTACCACCTCTCCATGGAATCTTCAGAATCTGTGTCATAAGACTTAACACTTCTCTAGCTTAATTCACCATCTGTGGTCAGGTTGATGTAGTCCTCCTCGTGCCCCGTGATTTTGTAAATATTTTTGATGACGGTGCTCCATGCATCCTCATCCATGGGCTCATTGTATCGATATCCCTCATATGGATCTAGTGGTGCAACCACACGCAAGGTATCAGTTTCAAAGGACATCTGCCTCTTCTTCAAATTTAACACTGCATTATTGTCAAAGGCCCAGTGTCCCCCAGAAATGCAGGATATGGATCAGACTCATCCATGATCTTGATAACTTCAAAATCGATCTTTGTCTTCACTTCTAATTGCTCTAGCCCGCCTATGGGGTAGATATTGTATTGTTTGGCCAATTAGATCTAGATGGGAGACCATACCAACCTAGGGTTACCCATACCAACTTAGGGTTACCCATCACTTCCCAATATTTCTTAGGTAAAATGTTCACGTCGGATCCTAGATCGAACATGAATGCATCCATGTCTTACCCACCAAGCTCTATTGTAATTTTAAATTCTTGACCAATGCACCTTTTCTTGTTGACTTGGAAGACATCCCTTTATGGTAGTGGAGTAGATATGGTGGTCTCCTCTCCTTGTTATTTCATGCAAGTAGATAACATCTTGGTCAACTTACTTGCAACTTCTAGGTCTTTAATCAAATGTAAATAATAGTGCAAGAAGGAATTGACTTGATATTTGGTCTCTGTCATGTGAATTAAGTCGCAAGAAATATTCATCATGCACTGTGGATTGCAAATCCTCCTAGCGCTATTCTTCATATGTTTTTTTTTAGCGCATTGCAGTATAATTTGTCTGTGTGCTTCCTCTTTCAATATTTGGTTCGCATGATGTATTTTTTCATGCATGCGATCCTCCTCCAAAGACCTTTGCATCCCGCGTTGAAATTCCTCATGTGCACGAGATTCTTCCAATGACCTTTGCGTCGCCCACTGTACCTCTTCGTGGATGCATGCTTATTCTATTGACCTTTGTGTCTCCCTCTATACTTCCTCTCATATCCATACCTCTTTAAGAGGCCTTTGAGTCATCTGTTTCAACTCCTTGTGTGCTCTTTCCTCTTCGAATTCTCTTTACACATCACACAGAAGCTATTTATGCTGAGCAACATCAAACTTTGGAGTGAGTTGAGGTACATTACTGATATTTCCATCTGGTTTTTGACCTGAGCCTTCACCATGTTTGAGGTCTTCCCATGTATTTTTCCCTCGTGAGTTACAACTTAGACATTAGCCTCCTCATTATTCTTCTTGGTTTTGTGCATCTTGACCTGTGTCATGTTACAATTGGTCTTCTTGTCCTCCCACTTCTTTAGTAAGTCAGTATAATCCTTGGTTACATGTTCGAGACTATAACAATATGCACATAACACATGTGGTTTGGTGAAAAATCAGATACTTGACCAATATCACTGCAATTAAAACATGTGGGGGTTCTACCTCCCCCTCGTCCACGACTGTGACCATATCCTCCTCAGGTTCCCCCTTGGTATCTACCTATGTCTTCACCACTACACTCACCACTTTTTTTATCCTCTTGGACCCATAATGCATTGCAGGTGTTATCTTACATTACTTGGAAGGAGAAGAAATTGTTGACATCATGTCCAATGGACTTACAAAACTCAAAGAATGGAGTGTGAGTCGTTATCTGGTATTTTGTAATGTGGGATAGTGGGGAGACACATGGCCCCACTGCATGCATATTTCACACCATTCTGACTGTCTAGATGGAAATGGACTCAACACACTAGTCACCACATAATTTTGAAGGATAGGGAACTCATCTCGGTGATGCCCCTCGAAACGAAATGTAGTACACTATACGTGTTCTTGCACAAAGTTAGTCTTGGCCATGTCTTGCAGCTATATTTTTATGTTGGTCGGTTGTGATTAAACCTACACCAACCTAACTGATGTTTCTGTGCCTCCAGGTGTAGTTTCCAAGCACATCACAATCTTGAATGCCTCTTCCAGAGTCATCACCTTTTGTTGGGTGAGAGAGACTCAGATATGGGGGAGTAACCCCACAATGAACCATTCCATGTGTTTCATGTCCTAGATTAGGAATATCATCCTATCCAATAATATTATAAACCATTGGTCATAGTCCTAGACAATTTTTACTTCCTTCTGTTTGATCTCCTCGATTTCAGTAATGCATTGGGATTCTGAATTAGGCTTCTAAAACTTCCTAAGTAAATAATGCTTAATATTGGCCAAAGACCTTTCATTTACCGTTGGCACAGTAGCCTTGTATTTCATGTACCACATCAGGGCTCTATCCCCTATTGTGGTATCTAGTTTTGTGATTTTAGTCTCGTCGTCTGTAACTCTCTTTACATACTAGACTGATTCACAGGTGATCCATTGTTTCTCTATAGCATCCTTACCTGTTCCATGGAACATGAACAATCTCAGTGTACTATTTTGATTTTCCATGTTCAAACTTGAGCTAGCTCCTCTTTTTTACCGTTGTTGGCTGAACTCTTCCACACCATTATCGCTTGGGGTAAATTATTTCTAAATTCACCTTCTTCTTCACTTATCTCATCACTTCTCTCTTCTTCTTCTCTTTCTTCTACTCCAATCTCTTCACTATCTGTCGTGGTTTCTTCTTTATTAAAAATTCACAAGGGTGGTGGTACAAAGGGTGGTTAAGTCCATCTTCTTCTGAAAATTCTCACGAGGTGACCCAGAGAGATTTCTACTTGCAAATGTGCAAGACCATCTACTATTATCAATTCATCTCCCCCAACACTAGGGGAGCCTCCATATTCCTTTTCTTTTGGCATACCAACATTTTGTGACCTACCTTCCTATCTAGACTGCGCACCATAAATGTGTGCTCCTTCTTCCAAGTCGATCCACACACTTCCACTCCACACTTCATCACCGAGTATGATATGCACATTGCCACCTTTCACATAATCGATTTATGTATTTAGCACACAACTACTCCATGCATCATCCTCTCTCCTTACCAATGCACCACAACTATTATGTGGATGAGTCCTCTGGTGATGTCAACTGGGTAATTTAGCCATAGAGAGCCATTGTGATATCGACTGATAATATACTTGGAAACCTCTTCTTTCCATCCATTGAATTCAGAAACTTGCGTCAATCCTAGGATATGTCTGATTCTCTCTTTTTCAAGAAGCTTTGTTTCCTATTTCCATTTTCATTCTTCCATCCCCCATGTAATAAAGTTTTTCCAATGTCGTGACCAGTCAACTTCTTCCATTCTTGTGGCAGAGATGTTTTGCAGTCATACTTCGAGCTTGGTTTCCCCTATATTATCCAACTTGGTTTTTGTTCGTGGGTCGACTGGATGATTTGCTGCTTGGCCTCTCATCCTGGGAATTTCCTCAGTTTCTTGGGGATTGATTCATTCAGTGCTAGGATGCATATTTGGGGTTTCTCGGATTGGACTATGTAGATGCTTGGGTGAAAACAACAATGAAGCAAAATCGTATGTGTTGTCTAAATTTATAGGTGGGACAATGAATGGGGACTTTGATTGTACCAACATGGATATTAATTCATCCCCCTTGATGTTGGTGTCGAAATTAACTATTTGTGCATGTGAGGTGATTTGCGCTTCAACGATGGCATGAAGTATGAGCTTTTCCTGTAGAGTATTTATGGCATTGATGTATTCATGCAATTTAATTATACAGGTTCTGTCGGTTTTATTTTTTTAGGTTGCGTGCTTGACTTGATCGGTATTTGATATGAATGTTTTCTTGGGTCCATCCATCTGGGAGGTCGGGGTTCTAAAGTGTTTGGTCATGTTTCCTTCATGCTTGTGGTTTCTTGTGTGTTCTCTCACTTGATGTCTTCCCTGATCGATTGGTCCATATAACTCATATTTTTATGTTTTGTCTTTAATTGAGTGATGTTTATCTCGTTCAGTTGGTCGACCAATATGCTTATTTAAGTAGTGTCATAGATCTCATCCTGGTATTGAACTTGATTTTACGTTCTATATATATGCTCTAATCACTATCCAAGGGATCTTATCTCTTCCCATTTTTGCGTAAGTGAATGCTCTAACAGTTTATGTTGATTGCATATCTAACAACTGACAAACAATTTTTATGTACCTAACACAGGTAACTGAATTATTAAGTATTTTACTCAAGTTTTTATTAACCTTGCTTAACTTTTCTTTTTGTCTGATTTTTCCTTTTTCCTTCCTTTCTCTAGAATTTGATTTCTGTAAAGAACTCTCGATTACCTTTGTAGCTACTTTTAAAAGTTTATTTTCCGATATAAATTAGAAGTAATTAATAAATTTTCTTTTAATCTCATTCCAGTCAGATGTATCCCTCATGATTCTTCAATATTATACCATTTGTGAGGTATATCATCTAATGTATTCAGGAACATATGGGACCATACTTTTTCATCTTTGTATCTTTCTTTTTTCCTTTCTTTCTCACACTTTTGTATGTGGATTTCTAGGTCAAATCTAGGTTTAAAAATCGGGATGTCGATATTTGAAGAGATATTTTCCCACCAAATATTTCCACAAAATATAATGTGGTAGTATTCCATGTTTGAAGTCGGTTTGCATGAGTCTCCCACCATTGGGTTGCTTGGCCAGTGAAGGACTCAACTAGACTTTGTATTCTTCCTTGTTCCCCTACTAACTTGGAGACTTCTTAGACATGTGTCGATAGAGAACTTCGTTCATTAAATTACGGGGAAGTTCTTGTGTATGCATTAGTCGGTATTAATGTTGGCATTTTTTTAATTTTCTCTCAACGAAAATAGGGGTGTGAATCAAGAAGCATGCACTGGATCATTTGATAGGTATTTCATCTATTGACCAAAACTCTTTGTCTTGAGTTTCATAATTATCCATCTTCCAGTTGCACAATTCAATATCTAATTTTTGGCCTATCAACAACGAAGATACAACTAGTACTTCTCCTTCAATGTTAGGTTCGACACTATTTTTTTGTTTGTGCATTACCTGGTATAGTCGATGTGATTTTTGGGACTTATCCCATGTATCAACCCATGGTTTTCCTTATTTTGGGTATAGGGGGATTATGATTTTTTTTCCGCTTCCTTTCAGCTTGATCCAGTCTCTTTCTAAAGATATTGTGTCTTTCATGTTCTGGGCCCAGGGTTTTCCGACTAGCATTGGATAAGCATGAATTCCTTCAACCAGGTTTATAACTTCAAAATTAACTCTCATCAGAATTTCCATTATACAAGTGATGACACTTTTGAGAGTATAAATTGGTTCAATGAATATTTGATCTACTAGTTTTAAGTAGTTCATTGTCATTTGTAGCAGGGGTCTTTTGTGTCAAACCCATGTTTCTTTGGGAAGGATATTCACTTGTGATACAAAATTGGCCATGACTTGTTTAATAATGTGGCTCGGGATATGGTCGATATTTTTAAATATTTTCAATGATTTTGCATATTCCTTTATTCTTTGTTGGGGTCAGGATATGGAACTCTGATCCCTTGTCAATTTGATGCCTTCGGGTTGTTATCTTTACCCGCTCCCGATATTGTTACCACATGGAGAGTTTTTGAATCCATAATATCTTGTTTGGGCATTATATGTAAAAGGTTTACATTTCTCTTGGTCATGACTTTGTCCAACACAATTGGGCAGTCCTCTAGGGAGTGATCTCCTACTCCGCAAATATTACAAAATTTTAAATGGTTTCTATATTTTATCGAGCAGTCTGGACTGATGTGGTCTTATTTCCAACAATTAAAACAATAATATTGTCCTCGACCATGTCCTCTTAAAAATATTTCTCGTCCTCCTCTACCTCGACCTTGGTATCATGCTTGACCTCGACCTTTATAATTGTTTCCTTGATCGACATCCTGGTCAAATGCTTGTGTATGCTAGAGTAAGTGGATATTTGTTCAGTTCTTATCATTCAAGCGACATTATTGGGTGGAATGATTATTCTCTTCGCAAATTTGGCACCACTTGGGACGTACATTTCTTAGATTGTGTGGACATTCTCTGGTTGCATGATTAGTCAAGCCTTGACAATTTTCACAATAAGTTTTGATATGGATGTGCCTAACTTTTGGGTCTAAGGCATTGCTAAATTTGCAGTAGTCTTTAGTGTGACCTTCGCTAGATAAAATGGTACACCATAGTTCATTAAGAGTGAGTGATATGTTTTTAATTGTCTTTTGTAGCTCCATGATGTTTTCTTCCAATCTTCTTTTAGTGATTGATGTGTTAACCAAGCCTTCATCATCCATTTCAATCCTTTGAGCTTTTTTGAGGCTTTTTTCACATGTCGAAAAGTCGTACATCCGTAATGGAGTTATGATATTTTGTCATAGTCCCACTACATACCATTGCACTAGTAACTTTTAGTCAATTGCATATAGTATTTGACTTAGTAAGTATTTGAATATTTTTTCGTACTCACGCACAGTCTCGCTTGGATTTTGCTTAATTTCCTAAAGTTTTTTTGTTGTTAGATGAATTTATATTGCATATTGAAGAATGAGAGAAAATTATTCTGTATTTTGTTCTTTGTATGGTTTGATTGCTAGTGAAATTCATAAACTAGGTAAGAGCCTTGGCTTGAAGTGCAAATCCAAACTGGGCCATTTGTTTTTCTTCATCGACTATATCTGCAACATCCCAATATTTATCACACATGAACCAATATCATTTGGGGTCTTTGTCTCCTTCGTAAATATGGATGTGATGAAGCCCCATTGTTGGTTTCTTTATATAAAATGGAATTATTACAATATCTTTAGTCAAATTCAACTTGGAAGTTGACGTAGTATTATTTTTTGGAGTCAAGGTTGAGTTGTTTGCTTATGTCAATGTAGTCTGCAAATGTCCTTTAGTCAGGATATCTTCAACTCGTCCTTGGCTTGGGATTGAATCCTCCATCTGGAAACCTTTATCTATAAACTCAATAATTCCTCCTCTACATGATCACGTCAGTTCACTTTCATTGCTTGTTGAGTTTGAATATTCTAGAAATAGCTTCGGCAAGGGGCGACGTCCCTGAGATCTATGACATGAATGATTATGTCTTCTGGTCAATTCTGATTATTTTCTTCTGTTTTGATTAATACTGCATCTCTTATATGGACAATATTATTAGTTCGAGACCACACCCATGGTGTAATTTTCCCAACTCAATATGCTAGGAACATTGCATTTTTCATTGATTTGTAGGGGTTTTCTGGTTGTGGCATTTTGTCAAACATTTTGCAGACTTAAGTCTCATGAGTTGAGATAGGGTTTATAATGATGGTTTAATGGGTGTTTGCAGCCAACAATCAAAGACAATATAGAAATGGAATATACACAACAAGATGCAATATAAAAAACACAAGAAATAGCCACAAATACCTTCGATCTGATTTTATTCATAATAGTAGAAGATCCTGGTACAATAGATTTGCAGATCTGGAACAATATAGTTGAGATATCATAGCCAAATGACAATAACCATCAGGTGAATCCAAGAAGAGATGATACAAGCCTCCAAAGTCCAAATAGATGCAGAAGACAAATGACAAGTTGGGATCCTTGCCCTCTGATGTGTCAAACCCTCAAATTGGATGAGTTGGACACTAGTTTTTGGCTGTAACTATAGAGATATTTCGACTCTATTACTCCTTGGATCCAATTGAAACAAAAACTTGTGAGAAGTGTAGATTTGAATTCTAGAAAAAAGATAGGGAAGTTCCTTTGCTGAGGAATGGAGTTTTTTCCCCTCCCATGAATAGATCCACTTCAGAAGTTGTGCCCTTCCTCTAGGTGAAATCATACCACACTCATCATAAATCAATACTCATAAAAAACACCTCTAGGATAGGCCAATAATGGTGCTATGGCCACCACCAAGCTATCTCAATAGATAAACCCTTTGAATCTCCTTTTCCTTGGACAAATCGAATGGATCTAGTTCCTCGTGTGCACCCTCCTGCTGGAAACCCTTACATATGCGCTCCCCTTCTCTTTTGTACCTATAGATGATAAAGCATCCACCTGTGACTAAGATATAAATAATGTAGAATGGTCAGGGAGGAATCTTTAACCTGTGTGACCAATCTTGGACCCGGTTGGGTAGGATCGTTCACCACCGAGCTAATCTCTAGGGTTTGTTCAGTCAAAACCCTCAAAACCCCCAAGTGCATGGGCTCACTAGCAAGAATCCAGATATCAAACTGATAAACAACATAATGAGAGAATAGAGGCGCCTATATCTCTTTTACACCCCCTGTTAACCTTTTCTCTCCAGGTGACTTTTACTTTATTTTATTATTTCTTAATTAAATCACTTTATTAATTAATTAACCATTTTACCTCCAAATAGTGATTTATCCATCCTTATAGCTTCTCCGGCCACTGAAAGTCAATTCTCATAATATTATCCTGTAGTGCTATTCCTCTTAATTCCGATGAGCTATTACACTAAGAGGTTCCTCCAAGTATTATTCCCAATATGACCTTCTTAGTGAATTTAATTAAAATATAACCCAAAATAACTCAAAATTATGGAAATCGTCGGAATGCAACAGAACCAAAGCCAAGTTGTGTGAAATAGGTATTGATGATGAAATATTATGAACAATGCAAGTCGGGCCCGATAAAACCCCTCAATAGCTCCTATAATCACTATCACACCCATCTGGCTACTCTGGTCAACATATCACTCTGTAATATAATGATGTCCAAAAGTGGGGACATTATAGTCCTCCCTGCTAGAATATTTCTTGTCCTTAAGAAATAACTAAATCCCTCTACCTATGGTATCGGGGTCCCATATCCACTTGTGTGATCCAAAGAAAAATCCCCTTTTCTTTTCCTCAAGCAATAACTGAACCCCTCTACATATGGTATCAGGGTCCCATATCCACCTGTGTGATCTGTCGTCAGCTCTCCTCAAGACATGGCCCCTCCAAGTGCTCGCCATACATGATGACCAAATTCTCCCAATGAGTAGAATGATCAATGGCCATTGAACCTTAGTCAACTCCCCAAGAAACCACTCTACTCGAAACTCAACTCCATCAAACATTGAACTACAAAGCACTCCAATCCTTGGATCCCATATCAGGATTTGAACTGAAATGCCATGTGTAGTATAGTCTTGTAGCATCTCAAAATCACGAGTCTCATGAAAATAACACACAACCTCCTTTGAATGAACATGGTGCTGCCATAGTGAGGTACTGCAAGACCTCAACGAATCACCAACAAGTGATGTTCTCTCCCCAATATTGAATCTCAATGTAAAATCAAAGTGACTTTCCCCTACCAATATCCACTCGCCTCCATCAACCAATGAAAGGACCAACCCGTAATCCCAGGGTCCCATGCTAATATTTGAAGGAACCATCATGTTGATGTTGCACTACTTTGATCATGACTATCTTCCCAATGTATACATACTGAATCCGCCACTCTGGAATCCTCACGTTGAAATACCTGTGATAACTGGGCGGACTATCAAGAAACTAAACCTGTAAGGATATCTCTGTGGAATCAACTTCTGCCCAACCATCTCCATACTCGATCACGAGTATCAATAGGGAGAACCCGTATCACCACCTAGAACAAGTCCATGCAATTCCTCTCAAAACCATCCAAGAGTGAAGTATGTTGCTCTATGGTGCAACCCGAGCCATCATAAGATGGAGAAAACTATTGACTAAATGGACTCTCAGATCCCATGGAAAATTTGGAAGTTTATCACTTCCAATCCCCACTAAATGCTGATGTTCCCTACTGATAAATTTCAGAATCCCTCCATCCTCATCCCAATGAGAATATTAATCTGCGTCACCCTCTGAGAATTTTTTTATCCCATGGACTAAGATGCTCACAATCACACCCAAGGTCTCAAGTGTCTGTCTCTGATGATCCACCCCTATCCTGCTATATGCAATAAAGACACTCTTTTCAGGTGGTCTTGACCTACTAACTCTCCATGTCCCCTACCACTATCTATGCCCCCCTATGATTCTATTAATGATGAAATTATCGGGAAAATCTAACAGAAACATCTGTAACTAACTGGAGTACTAGAAAGTATCATACACTTTTATCAATCCCCAGGACTGGACCAAAATTTCATTCACTGGAAACCATGGTGAATAATCGTCTAAAATACAACTATCAGGTACAACAGTAGATAACTCCAAAAAATGTTGTTCAATCACTCTCCCTCCATCATCACTCACATACCTACTGCTACTGTGAAGGTGATCTCTCAGAACTATGTGTTGCTGCAAGGGATAGGAATCTCCATGCTCCACTAAGTGTGTCTCCTCTCTACAATCCAATGTGTCCCTTTGAATCCCAATGTACACCTTTGCATGCTTCTGTGAACTATCTCTCATCATCATATGTCCAAGGTGTATTTCCAACTCAACCTCGACGTAGATATCAACCAATCCTGGAACACAAATGAAAGTGTCCCCGCAACTTCCCCTAGATTTGGAATCCTCATGTGTATGTGTATGACCAACTGTCTCAGAACTACCCATGAATGGTGGCCCATGTGACACTCTGAGATCCTCCAACAATGTAACTAATGGATATATTTGACTCTTTGTTACGATAGATATAATGTATCTCTAACTAGTCTCCTCAAGGAGCTCCTCTAATCTGGACTCTGATTCTTGAAGGGTTGTCTGTGTTCCTTCCAATAATCCTCGTGTGCTCACAAACTCATGAGTGAGTTGGTCCACCTCCAACTCCTGCTTCCTTAGGGCCCTGTGATATATCTTTCTTACCTCTAGCAGGAAATCTCTGTCCATCAACAACTATTGGTAGTCGACCCTCATCATAGTCACTCTCTCACTAAGAGTATGAAGGTCATCCATGGAAAATACCCCATATGAACTATCATGTGCCATCAATTCCATCCAACAATAATCTTCCACCACTGCATGTGTGTCATCAATGGGTCTAGTGGATGCCATGATCATGTCCTCACTGACCCTCAATTGACCTTCCAAGTGTCATGAATCATGATCACAATCTTGATGAGGTGCTACCTCATGCCTCTCACTACTCATGTCAACAATGGAATCATCAGCCAAACAATATTCAAAAGATAAGGTACTTAACTTCCCACTATCCACTGTGATATTGAACCCTCTTGTATGCCACTACACTCCATCACCAACTGCAACCTCTATATGAATCACATTGTATCCTATATGGAAAGTTGTATCTTGTTGTGTGCTCACTCTGCTAATGTCATATGCGCTTGTATAACACACAAATGTGTCCAGACATGTGCTATGGTCATCCAAACCAATAAGGATTAAATCCTCATCACTATAGATTGGTCCTGAAAGTAAGTGTCCCATCAAACTGTCAGTCTCCACAACCTGATCAAATAATCGAGCCTCCAAAAGAGGTGACTCACTCTCCTCATACTGATAGGTATGTGTAAGGTCCACTGTCTCTAAGTCATGTCTCTTCTCCTGAGTCTGCAAATCCATATGCCCCTAGTGTACAATCCTCACACAAGGCTCCTCCATCATGTCATAGATTCCACTCATATCCTCATGTGTCATGGCTATCATAGGTGTTTGAGAAGATGAAAAATGTGTCATGATCATCATAGAAATATCATCCTCCTCCACGCATGACTTCCTGAAATCCATGTCCACACCTAAGGGTAGGTCATATGACCTCCTAATATCATCATATTTCAGTGCCAACACCCATGAATCCTCACACGTGTCACCACTGTGTTGAAGTGTTGAATCCTCAACACTGCCTGATGTGGAATATAAAGAACATGCAATATCATCCTATCCCTCAAATTAGCAAGAGTCACTAGCCTCATCAGACTTCTCTAAATAGGCATCTATGGTTGCATCCTCCCACAACTCCCCATCCTCACTGTCATAGTGTGCCTCAACAATGTGTACCTTCCCTTTACCCTTGCATCTTTGGTCTTGCTCCAAGGCTCTTTGCAACTATAGCAAAGTTCCATGCTCCTAATGGGTTTAGGATTAATCCGTGCTTCCTTCCATCTAGCTTCTCTGGCCCTGTTTTCCTCTTCTATGTCGACCCAATGTGTAACCTCATCTTTGCTCCACCTAGGATTTTTTATGGATACAAACTGTTGGAATGTTATTAGAGCCCTAAAAGTCTCATTGAGGGCTTGATATTCCCTCTCACAATAAACAATCCCTCTAGAAAAGTCCAAAATATTCATCTCTCCTTATGGAATACCCCTCAGGCTGGGAGGAATATTCACTCTGATACCACTGTAATGTTCCCAACCCAATATGCTAGGAACATTGTGTTTTTCATTGATTTTTAGGGGTTTTCTGGTTGTGGCATTTTGTCAAACACTTTGCAAAATTAAGTCTTATGAGTTGTGCTAGGGTTTATAATGATGGTTTAATTGGTGTTTGCAACCAACAATCAAAGAAGATATAACAATGGAATATACTCAACAAGATGCAAGATCAACAACACAAGAAATAGCCACAAATACCTCATATTTGATTTTATTCATAATAGTAGAAGATCCCGGTACAATAGATCTGCAGATCTAGAACAATATAGTTGAGATCTCATATCCAAATGATAATAACCATCAAGTGAATCCAAGAAGAGATTATACAAGCCTCCAAAGGAAAAATAGTTGAAGAAGACAAATGACAAGTTGGGATCCTTTCACTCTGATGTGCCAAACCCTCAAACTGGATGAGTTGCGCACTAGTTTCTGGTTGTAATTGTAGAGATATTTAGGCCCCCATCCTCCTTGGATCCAATGGAAACCAAAACCCATGTGAAGTGTATATATGAATTCCATAAACAAGATAGGGAAGTTCCTTTGCTGGGTAATGGAGTTTGTGCCCTTCCCATGAATAGATCCACTTCAGAAGTTGTGCCCCTCCTCTAGGTGAAATCGTACCACACTCATCATAAAACAATACTCAGCCAAAAAACCTCTAGGATAGGCCAAGAATGGAACTATGGCCACCACCAAGCTATCTCAATAGCTAAACCCTTTGAATCTCCTTCTCCTTGGGAAAATCGAATGGATCTAGTTCCTCTTATGCACCCTCCTGCTGGAAACCCTTACAACTGCTCTCCCCTTCTCTTATGTACATGTAGTTGTTGAAGGATCTACCTGTGACTGAGATAGAACTGATGTAGAGTGGTGAGGAGGAATATTTCACCTCCATGACCAAGCTTGGACCAGGTTGGGTGGGATCTTTCACCACAGAGCTTATCTCTAGGGTTTGTTCAGTCAAAACCCTCAAAACCCTCAAGTGCATGGGCTCATTAGCAAGAAGCTAGATATCAAACTGATAAATGACATAATGAGAGAATAGAGGCCCCTGTCTCTCTTTTATACCCCCTGTTCACATTTTCTCTCCAAGTGACTTTTACTTTATTTTATTATTTCTTAATTAAATCACTTTATTAATTAATTAACCATTTTACCTCCAAAAAGTGATTTATCCATCCTTATGGCTTCTTCAGCCACTGAAAGTCACTTCTCATCATATTATCATGTATTTCTATTCATCTCGATTCCAATTATATATTACACTAATAGGGTTCTCCAAGTATTATGCACAATATGACCTTCTTAGTGAATTTAATTAAAATATAACCCAAAATAACTCAATATTACGGAAATCATTGGAATGCAATGGAACCAAAGCCAAGTTGTGTGGAATGGGTCCTGATGATGAAATATGATGAACGATTCAATTCAAGCCCAATAAAACCCATCAATAGCTCCTATACTCACTATCACACCCATCTGACTACTCTGGTCAACATAACACTCTGTAATATAATGATGTCCAAAAGTGGGGACATTACACGTGGTGATTGTGTATTTATATGAAGTTGTTGTTGGAGAGAATATGAAATGTGTGGGCTAGGTATTTTTATTGGAGAGAGTCGGATCATAGGTCTCAGGTCAATTTCCATATCAACTTTATCATTAACTTGTTGGGATCCATTGGCTACCATATTCAATCGTAACCTTTTACTCCTCCCAGGAGTCATCAGGGCACTCTCAAAGGATGCTCTAGCGAAATGTCGCTCCTGGGTAGGTTTTCTATGAGATTTTCTAGGATCCTTTTCCTTCTGGAACTCCTCTTGCTTATTCTTCCTTTTATCTTACTCTATTTTTTGAATGACAACTGAGGGTTTGTGAATCTGCGTTCGACCTGCATATTTCTCACTTGATTTAGTTATCTTTTTATCGAATCTCATCATTTTCAACTTGGGTGTGGTCCAACTTTGGATTTGATTTTTTTTTTAAATTTGAATTCGACTTATCATATCCCACATATCATCTATCACCCTCAACACCAACCCAAATTACTCGCGGTCAACGATGTTTGTCATTTTGTCTGATTTCATTTCTTTAAGAAGTAATCCCAAGCTTCCTTGTTGTCTCTACAATTAGCTTCCAAGAATTCTTCCCATTGTTCTTGTCTTTCTCGCCAATTAGAATTTGGAGGGGGATCTTTCAAATGGGGCCGATACTCAATGATGTCACTCACTCCCTTATCTAGGAGGAATTTATGGAAGAGAGAGGGGACAGTACAAAGAAACCTGTCGTGTAACTCAGTATAGAATTTATTCTTGATAGTCTGGATTGACTCTCTGTCTTCAACTGCTTGATCTTCTATGTACTCTTTTACATTCCTATCGAACCACATGCTCTTTAAGCTTCTTGAATTCATAACAAATCACATGCCCATTCTAAGTAATAACTTCACCAAGTCCCTCTTTAAAATCATTTTTACAAAACACAAAATCTTCATTTGGGTCAACAATCTTAAGAATCGGTGCACTATTAAGCAATTTGTTTAACAACTGGAGGCTTTCATCACACTTTGGTGCCCATCTAAATTTAATTTTATTCTTTTGTAAGGATGTAATGGGATGAGAAATCTTGGAGAATCATTCTATGAATCCTTTGTAGTCTCTATATAGCCCCATGAATGACCTTACCTAGACTATGTTCTTTTGTGTAGGCCATCCCTTAATAGCTTCAATATTCTCTGTATATAATACTATTCATTCCTCAAAGATGAAGTGTCCCAAACAATGAATCTATGTTTGATAAAAAGATTAAATTAGCATACAATTGATGCTATATTAGAACTTGTACTACTAACCTCAAGGCTTTTCATGCTCCTCTAATTTTGAATAAATAATAATGTCGTCTAGGAATATAATGACAAACGTATCCAAGTAATTTCTAAATATTCCATTCATTATGCAGATGAAGGTAGTTGGTGCATTTGTTAGTACAAATGGCACCACTACAAATTCATTGTGTTCATGCATGGTTCTGAAAGTTGTCTTATTGATGTATTCATCCTTTCTCCTTATTTGATGATATCCCAACCTCAAATATATCTTTGAAAATATATTTTCTCCTCTTAGTTGATCAAATAAGTCATCAATTCTTGGTAGAGGATATTTATTTCTCTCAATGACCTTGTTCAACTATCTAAAATCAATGCATAGCCACAAAGTCCCATATTTATTCTTTACAAAGAGTATTGGTGCTCCCCAAGGAGATACACTTGGGAATATATACCCCTTCTTTAACTATTCTTCTAATTGCAGTTGCCAATCCTTCAATTAGAGTGTGCTCATTCTATCTAGAGTCTTAAATACTGAATCAACTCCAAGCATCAAATTAATAGATAAATAAATATCTCTTATTAGTGGAAACTTGGTATTTCCCTTATTACATATATACATTCCTACATGAGCACTAGAAAGTCCTCAAGATTTGGGATTATGACTTTCCTAGTTCTTCCACATGAGTTGCATACAACTAAAACCCTTTCCTGAAGCATCCCTTTAGTTGTAAGGATAAAATCTCCCTTATAGAAATGGTTATGGGAATGCATTTCATTGTCCTCTACTTTCCTTCTTCATCAAGACAAGTGAAAGTTTTATTATGAGAATCTAGGACAACATGATGTGTGTCCAACCAATCCCTTCCAATAAGAACACCATATGAATCAAGTGATATTATGTTCAGTCTACAATAGTGCTGAAACATCCATATCTAATGTGAAACATTTCACAATCTCATTAATTTTCCTTTTAGTCCTAGTAGCCAATTGAACCAACCATGATTTCTCATGCTTACTTACTCCATATTGAATCTTTCTACCAAATTAGGGTCAATGTTACTAAATTTCTCTTGAATTAATAAATTGTAGCAAATGATTGTCAATTTTACCTACAACCTTAATCATGTTTGACTCATGATATGCATGTCAATTTTCTAGGGTGGAATATATTCTTGTGAGTTTCTAGCCACATATTTCATTGTAGTTATCTCCTGGATATGATGCACATTCCTCATTCTTCCTTCCTTTTGAGGGAAATATATGTACAAATAGTCCCCTTCATAATCCCATCATTCGATTGGCTACCTTTCCTTTTTCCCCAAGGATTATGCCATTTTAGATCCACTTTGACCTGGATGGATTTGTTGATATGTATTATCACTAGTATTGAAGAAAGGGTGTTTAAATATTTTCTTCTTATGATCTTTCTTTTCCTTTTTCTTATCTCTCCAAGACTTCTAAAAATCTGATCTACCTTTTCTTTGGTTATACAAGTATTTGGCCTTCCTGATTGTCTCTTCAAGAGTCTTAGGTACATAAAATTTAATTTTATCTTTATATAATGATGGAAACCCACTTAGGAACCTTTGTATATTTTCCTTCTCATCTTTAATATAGCTAACATACCTTAGCAAATAAAAAAAATTAATGTCGTATTCTTCCAAGGTCATATTTCCCAACTTGAGTTCAAAAAATTCCTACATCTTCTTATCCTACTAGTGCTCTGAAAGATACTATTGTTGGAAATACTTCTTGAAATACTTCCAATAAATCCTCCTCTCATCAATGTGATTAATTTTATTCAATTTGTCCCACCAAATAGAATCTTTTACTTGTAGGTTGTATATGGCAATTTTTTCTTCTAGATTGGATGAATAATTATGCAACTAAAAGTACTTTCTTATTCCCAACAACTAGGCTTAAAAATCCTCTATTGTTTTCACCATCAAATGTTGTTATCTTGATCTTCTTAAACTCTCTTTGCAAATGGTTTTTCTCATACCTTCTCCTTTGATGTCTAAATGGGGAAACTTATAGGATGCTCTGTGATTCTTCAAATGCATATGACTTTCTTGCTAAATGTGCTGGTGAGTAATTATTACTTTAAGTTCTAGTAGTACTTATTGAGTTCCTAGATATTCCATGGTTTTTACTTCTTGAATGGACTCTACCTCCTTCCTCATACCTTATAATTGATCCATTCTTCATTTGATTTTGCACATGATTTAATCTCTGGCGTAGCTGAGTGTTTAGCTAATTTTTCTTCTATTGAGCTTTCAACATCCTCTCATTATCAAATCTACAACTTTGCACCTCCATATTCAAGCTCCTTATATTTTCTACCAGCTCGAATTATTCAATTCTCCTTCTATGTTAGTTAGACTCTATCTCTTCTATGTTGATATTTACGCCTCTAACTTCTTCATCATGGATGTAAGGTCCTTTTCCATATTCGATGTCTCATATTCAATGATATTTTTCCATTTCATTCTTTACTTTTCCTTTTTGTAGTTCTAACTCCACAATAAGTGCATGTAACAATAAAATTATCAGATACATCTCAATTCCAAGTCTATGGAATTTTCTTTCAAATGTTGGTGAATATGCACTTCGTTAGTTTTATCAAATCAAGGCTACAACCATATTTCTTCTTTAATTATGAATAACTCTAAATCACTTCTCCAAAATTTGAGCCATCAAAATTATTCCCCTTGAAATTATCTTTCCAATGACTACACCCATACTCGATTTGGACTTCCAAGTTGGAATTTATGGCTTTCTAAAGTTATTGCTTTTCTTTTTCTACTTAATGGACATGTGACCATCATGAATCTTATGGGAATGTCTTCTATAATTCAAATTCCAATCAAATTATTTGTATCTGTTGAGGAAATTTGATCCCATTTACCACCAATTCGATGCCATTGTGGCCAATTTAACTCATATCCTCCTCTAAAATTGTGTATTTTTTCCAATTTGGCAATCTTGCCCCAATTTTTGCATAGAGATTAACTCTATATTTTTATAAATTTCCTAAAGAGACACTTCAATTCAACCCTATTATCTATCAAAAGACACCATTTGAGCATTTTATAACCATGAATTCACAATTACAACTCCATATTAGTCCTTTCTCCTCATCGACATTTTCTCCAACAATTAGCCTACAAACTACATTTTTTTCTCAATTTTCCATGGATATAAACTCTACAATCTATGATTTACACCAATTATACTTCTTTAGCTTGTCTACATACTCAAAAAATGTTCCAATTTGAGAATTAGAACCAATTGGAGGCTCCCACATATTTTCCTAAATTCTTCTCATGTAGACATTTTCTCAAACACTTGATATACAACTGTAATTTATTCTTGTACAAACTAATTTCTGACCCATACAACTCCAATGTTGTACCCAATAGCTCTAATACCATATTGTAATGTACCCAATACCCTATGTGAATTATTGAAGATATGAGGTACTATTGAAGCCACCAATTTTCACTCATAATTAGTTTCTTTGATAACATATATCTAAATTTCCTATCCTAATACCTTTCCTCATTGTCATATTGTAAATGAATTAACATGTGCAAGCACTGTAATGCAAGCTTATGAAATATAATTAAACCATTCAATCACCATGACACCATAAATTTAAAATGTAGACTTCAACTTGCAAATAGAACTGAAAAAGTTGGAAACTAACATAATTCATGACATAAAAACTTTAATTCATCATAATCACAAGTAAGTCATGACCACTGGTCTTTCTAGGAATTATGCACCAACTAGTTGCAAAATAAGGACATTCCACCCAACCATAGGCTCCTTGTTGCACCAATTATATCTACATTACAAGACACCCCCAAGCTAAGGACATGCATCCACAAGGGTGAATTTACATATGGATATATCTAACTCTCGTCACATAGCCAAATTCTTAGGTTCACAGACAATTTTCCACCTACAACAATCCCTATCCATAGCCCTCTTTCCATGTTAGCTTTCACAGCCCTAGGAATGGGACCCCCTTATATATTTAGCAATCCTTCAAGCTATCCCACTTCCCTCCAAGGCTCCAACATATGTTAGCCAAAAAAAATCATTGTTGGGATTCCAAGGGTTCTCTGTGTAGATCAATTCCTCAACGACGTTAGTTACCATTACAGAGAGTCTTCATTTTCTTCATAATTCTTAGATATAGTTCAACGTAATTTCTACAACATTTATATGGATGCTTATGCTCAAGTATAACTCTCAAAATAATTGATAATTTTAATTCCTCCACTAAATGGTAATTTGAATATACCAATGATTCCAACTAGAATGGTAGTTAAAATAGAATGGTCACTCGAACCACCTGGTAACTCAAACTCCCTGATAATTAGAGTTCTTGGGTAATTCTAACTACCCCCAATCATTCCAACTATCTCCCCTCATGGCCAAGAAAGGCATAGGGTAAATTTTCATGACTTGAAGGGGCCACACAACTCTATGGAGAGCCCACATACCTCCTTCATTCAATTAATCCCCAACTTAGGATAAAATAATACATGGATTAAAGAGAAATAACTAAACAAGGATAAGGACTTAGAATAATATTAAAATAACATTATTTTCTTTATCCCCTTTGAGCCCCCTAATCCCCACTTGTTTTTCCCCTCTTGTGGAGTCATAGTCCCCCATTCTTTGTCCTTCCTTTTCTGCAACTTGTGATGTATTTTATTAACATTCAATATTCGATTACAAATCACATTTGTCTGGTTTATTAATTATATCCATTCATTATGTACACATTTACACTAATGGTCTAGGGATCAAAACTAGGGTATTACATTTATGGTGAATGTTTCCTCGTACACCACATGGACTAAGAGAGAAAAATGTCTTCAAAGTCATTGTCATGATTCAAAAATTGGTTAGAAAATATTTATTTATAATAAAGGATGTTAATAACCAGCAAAAAAGTTTGAGTTAGTGTTTAGCTATTTGTGATCAATATTATTCTCATATCTTTCTTTCATATATCAATCTCGTTATGCTTACTATTGGGCCTTCAAGGATAAAATAATAATCCATACTTGGACACAAGCTCATAGGACATCCATGTGTGATGTTAACTTCTTAAACACACCATAACATCAATGCCAAATGCTTGCATGTTCTACTGATGTTCCACTCATGTGCCACATTGTATTTAATGATTGCAAATTTCTATTCACAACTATCATCCCACTTACATCATCACCAAGTAACTTCACTCACTCCTTGATTTGGATATTTTGGGACCCCGCCTCTTATGATTATATTGGATGATTATCACTTTCACAACCATAATCTTTCTTCACCATTATTATTGTTATGATGATGATGCTTGTGCATGCTACTCGCTACATGGTATTAAAACATGTCCAATGAATTTCAATCAATATGTTGTAAATCAATAACAAGTAAATGTAAGAAAGCATAAACGATCATTGAATCATTTTCATGTTAGAAATGAGAAATAAAATTGAGACTAAAAATCAATCATGGTTTCAATTGACAAAAAACATCAAATGAATTGCATTCAAGAGAATAAGGGAAAAAACAATCCATAACATTGATGTTCAATCTTTCACTCAATTCATAAAGAAAAAACATAGTTTCATAATCTCTTCACAACATTAATGCATTAAAAGAGTACACCAAAATAAGCAAGTCTTAGTTTATGTGGCTTTAAAATCAAAACTTTAAGGGGGACCCTAAGTCCTAATACTTGGGGATAGTTAAATTCCTCAACAAATGGTGGCACACTAAAACATTCATACATATTTGATAGATAATATTGAGTTATGAACAAGAAGTGACGACGTCTTTTATCTACCCCTCATAGAAATCCATGTAATGATATGGAGTAGGTCCCTAAAGATCTTTCCTTAGAAGGGATTCAATGATTTCTCGAGACTAGCTTAGGATAATTCATTAGATATATTAAAGGAACAAAGTAATGAGATTTATCAAGTTTATAGTGTGAATCAATGATCCATGTCATAATCATGATCAAAAGGATTTATTATATTTGGAGTGAAAATAGTTTTCTTGAGCTTGGAATAGAATATCCCTTAGGTGTTACTCCAATGCTCATGAGCATCTGCAGCCTTGATGGAGTCACCACAACATCACAAACTTTACTCCACTTCTATTCATGTGTACACAACCTCAATGGAGATTTTTAACATTACCTTACAATTGTCTTTACTTTCTTTCTAAATCCTATATTTTTATATGTTTCTTTAGTAATTTATGGATGGGGAAGCAGTGACACTTTACAGGCTTGATGGGGTTTATTTCCTTCTATTGAGATTTTTATGCCTAGGTATTAGAGTATCCCCTCTGATTTTTAAATCTATACTTCTAAATTTTCACCTTTCATGTGACTAGCTGAATTAATGTGTGAGAAAAAATTCCTTTGGTATGCTAACTCATTCACCAAAATGAAGCATAGGAATAGTTGAAGTGTTAGTCACTCAATATTTTTAGGGCTAACCACTATTTGAAATGACCATGCAACATCCATGATTCACATTCAAATCATCTTCTTTCAACCCCATAACTAAACAAAGAATTGTGTAAAGTTTTCTATGATTGATATCTTGATTGTAGACGGATAGATGTTAATTGATAGAAAAAGTAAATCATCTTCTTTCAACCCCATAACTAAACAGATAATTGTGAAAAGTTTTCTATGCTTGATCTCTTGATTGTAGGTTAATTGATAGTGAAAGTAAATCATCTTCTTTCAACCCCATAACTAAACAAATAATTATGTAAAGTTTTCTATGCTTGATCTCTTGATTGTAGAAGGATAAAAATTAATTGATAGAAAAAGTAAAATGACATAGGAGAGAAACTGCATCATGATATTAGCAAGCCAATCTTTAGATATCTAAAATAAATTAAAAAGGAAAAATATAAAATTCTAATTCTAAACTATGCATGAGTAAACTATTCTATGAAATAAATCATAAATAAATTGATGGAAAGTGATAAAGAACCAAGAAACATTAATTTATAGAACAAAATGAAAATCCACATGTCTTTATCTACATTAATACTTCAAGAATCAAGTGAAATAATAGTTCCAATGTAACCATTGAAGGATATGGTTTACATTCAAAATGGCTTTTAGATGATGTGTGTGGGTGGATTAACTTGATACAAGATATGATGTGAAATAGAAATACTCAAAGGAAACTCATCAATTGATAGCCAATGGTTTGTCATTGATGCCAATGGTTTGATTATTTGGGAGATTGTTGGATCATATGTAAATGTTTTGGTTTGATTGATGTCATTGATTAATGTCAAGTAATTGATTGATATGATTCCCTTGATGAGAATGATATATGTCCAAGTGGAAACCAATCGATGCAAAGATGAATCATTATTGTATTATCATGGTGGATAAGGTGCACAAATGGATGAACTACAAAGTGGTCCCCTTATGGGGAAAGCCCTCACGAGAAGACGCTTTATTGATTGGGTTATCCTAGAAGAATGGTTGGAGGACCCATGCTTCCATGTGGATTAATGAGATGAAGATCAGTGAAGTTGTTGGTGAAACTATCCTAGATGGATAGTGCTTGACATGCCATTTTCGGTGGTATCTGGAATGTCACATAACTCCTCACGGTTTGAGAGTTATGGCCTTATGAAGTTGGAGGACCCCCATATGATGGCTTGAAGCCCCAAAAGGTCAAAGAAGTAAAAGTTCTTGAAAATAAGAAATTATTATTTAAATGATAAAGTAAAGTGAGAAAATCAAGATGGATTATTTAAATGATAAAGCAAAGTGACAAAATCAAGAAGGAATATTTAAATGATAAAGTATTGGAGAACTTTCTATTCATGGAAAGTGGTTAACCCTAAAATAAGGAAAATGGGTTAAGTAACCTAAAAATGGGTTAAGTAACCTAAAAATGGGTTAAGTGACCTAGAAGATGAAAGTATAAATAAGAAGCTAGGATCTCTTGTAAAATGTACATTTGATGAGAATCCTTTGTGGATCAATGGGGAGCTTCTTGTGAATATCTTGTCGAGTATTGATGGAGAGCTTCTTGTGAGAGAATCTTGTTGATGTGGATATATTGAGCATGATTGAAGATCTATTTTGTGGAAGAGAGTGAGAGGAGGATCTCATGGACACATCAAAGTTTTGGCAATGTCAAAGATCTTGACGACAAAATTCTCAAATTCACAGAAAACCCTATTTTCTGATGCCCACACGGGTTGTCTGTGTATAGGGTGCATGTACACGTGGGTTGGCTATGTATAGGGTGAGTGTACATGTGGGCTGACTGTGTACAAGGAGCGTGGACTGAAAAACCTCATGGAGATTTGCATTTGAGTTGGTGCCAAGCTCTTGGATGATGAGGCAGGTTCCAGATCTGCATTCTATGGCCTCAGATCTATCACTGAGACACTGGTATGGTTACATTATTGATTTGATAGATATTATTGTTTGATATGTTGTGAATGCTTAGGGAATTCTTGGTATGGCTTCTATGATGTGGCTCAGTTTGGTTGACTTGGTTGATGGAGTGACCAACACTCTTGTGATTCAGTAGTGACATGATTTCTATGGTATACTAGTTATTTATACATGATTGAGATAACATTCATATTGATTTGATGTGGAGCATGAGAAAGCTATTAGAGAGCTTGGATGTGTTGTGACTGGTTGTGGGTCAGTTTGGATAGTGGAAGACAGAAGGGTTCTAAGCATATGAAGAAAAGAAAAACCCTAGTTGCTTAGAAGCAGACGCTTGTTTCATTATACATTGGTCGCATTCACACATGGGCTGTAGTGAGCCAGGGCACGTTCACGCGTAGGCTGCACTACTGACAGGTCATGTACCTGTTGACAGATTGATATATGTTGAGGATTGTTGCCTCATCTCAGATTAGTGCTGAGAATGTAAGCTGAGTCTTGCATATAGAGTTGGTGCTCTTGTAGAGTTGTACTCTATTCAGTTGTTGCTGATAAACCCAAGGATTGTAGTCCATAATAAAAGAAAAATGTACATACATCTTGTGTTCTTTGTGTCCATTATGATGATGACTTGTTGATGATATATTGCTGATATATGTTGTTGATATGTGCTCACATCTAACTGGTTATAAATGACAGCAATGGGTAATGAATAAATGTTGAATGCTAATTGATGAGTTTTAGTGCAAGAGGGAAGTTTTGGGAAAAAGAGCCCCACACTCATTCACCCCCCCTCTAAGTGTGGCAGGTGTGTCCAACAATTGGAATCAGAGTAGGCCTTCACTACACACCTTAACAAGCTTGAAGGAGATCCATAGACACACAAATGGATGATGAAGTTCCAATCCTTGATGAGGAAAACTATTCTACTTGGAGAATAGAGATGAGAGTGTATTTGAAGACAATGGGAGCAACTATTTGGAAGGCAACCA
>ML840843.1:15532-41373 GCA_009831015.1 Picea engelmannii | reverse complement strand
TGTTTGTGCTCAAGACCATGCCTCCCTAGCTAGGAGGGAGTGTTGATATTATGGTAGCTTCGGGAGGTATGAACCTCTATTGTGACCTATGACGAGATTAGAATATTCTGGAAGGAAGCAAAGAAGTAAAGGAAACCCTAGATGAGATGTCAGCTGCATAAATATAATTGATGTGAATTAATTAGTACTTAGAAGGAGAAGTCAGCCCCATTAAGTCTGCCAGACCACTATAAATACAGGGTGCCAATTCTCATTATTCATACTCTCAGAATTGCAGAGAGCAATTTCTGTGCACTGCAGTTGGCAGTTTTGTGCACAAGTTTCTGGGGAAGGTGTTGCACTAGTTTCTGGGTGGGGCTATCTGATCAGCTTGGTTTCTATTCTTGCTTGGTGCATTAGCCTTGCTTGGCTATTGTCTTTCATATTCTAACATAAAGGCTTGTACCGGATTACCTTGGGAAAGGAAAAATAACCCATTGATGTTGATAAGAAAGTCAAATGGGACAATACGAGTGACGAAGCATGTGGACTAATCAGAATGTCCACCTCTCCTGATTTAAGGTTTCACCTTAAAGAAATTGATGACCCCGATGAAGCTTGGGAAAAGTTTGAAACTATGTTTGGTAAACTCAATATTATTCGAGCACAATAGTTAGAAAATAAAGTACTGACTTTAAGTCCAAGTGATTTTTCTTGCATTGAAGACTATCTAAGTTTAAAAAACTTAGAATTTTATGTGAAGAATGTGAGATAAATATGGAGGAAGAGCATTGCATCTATATTATTCTTTCTAAGATAGGTAGTGCATATTTTGTTTTTGTATCTACCTTTTATGACATGAGAGAGGCTCTAGGGAAAGCTTATCAAAAGCCCACTCTTGAGTCATTTTGTGATGATTTGATTAGAGAGGAAGATAATCTTGTACAAATTGGAGTGATTAGCACTGCAGGTACCTCCAACAAATCCTTAGTCTCCCAACAGAAAGATAAACCCAAGAATCCCAAGAAGAAACATCCTTGCTACAACAACAAGCAACATAAGGGTCTCAAACCCACTCAGACAGATTCAACTCCTTACGATGACAAAGGAACAAAATATAGAAATAAGAAAACTGACAGGCATTGCAACTTTTGCGATAAAGATGGTCATAATGAGTCCAAATGTTTCAACAAGATGGCATATTTAGAAGTAGCAATGAAGAAGCACAACGTCAGTATTGATTCTACTTCTTCTTCTTCTTCTCATGGACATGCACTTTCTGCTTCTGGTTTCTCCTTCAATATAACTTCTACTTCTTCTTCTGATGAGGGGCTTGTTAATTCTGGAGCATATTATCATATGGCTAAGGATAAAGACATATTTTCTTCTTTAAATGAATGTAACACCAAGAAAATATTTGTTGGTGATGATAGATCTCTTAGTGTTGTGGGATCTAGAACAATTCAAGTAGATAATGGTCATTTCAATGATGTATTATGTGTTCCAAGTCTTTCTTGCAACCTTTTATCAGTATATCAAATCACTCATTCAAGTGAAGGTAAAACCATAGATTTTTCACCTCACCAAGTTGTAATCAAGGATCTAAAAGATCCTAAGCATGTTTTTGCAACTAGAATTGTTGATGATATTACCAGGTTTTACAAGTTTGACAACTTTGGGTCATCATCTTTTTCATCAATTTTTGTTGCTCATAGAGATGACTTGAGCAAAATTTGGCATGAGCAGTTTGGTCATCTAAACTATCACTCATTGCATCAACTATGCAATCAATAGATGGTGACTAGACTTCCTCATCTTTCATGCAGAGATGGTGTTTGTCCTGGTTGTGTTTTCGGCAAACATCATTGGGACAATTTTGACAAACGTGCCTCTTGGCACGCCTTGGGCCCTTTGCAGATTGTTCACAGTGATTTGTGTGGTCCACTTTCTACTCCTTGTTTTTCTGGGTGCAAGTATTTCTTAACTTTTATTGATGACTTTTCCAGACATACTTGGGTTTACTTCTTAAAACTTAAGAGCGAAGTTTTTGGCCTATAAGGCCCTTATAGAAAATAAATCTGGATATCAAATTCAAAGGTTAAGAACAGATAATGGAGGCGAATATGTGAACAATAATTTTACAAGTTATTGCACTACACAGGGCATCCAAATGCAACACAGTGTTCCATATACACCACAACAAAATGGTGTCGCTGAGAGAAATAACCACACATTAAAATAAATGGATAATTGTATGATCCAATCTAAGGGATTAAATCTAAAGTATTGGACGGAAGCAATCAACTGTGAAAATTACATAGTAAATCACACTCTGAAAAAAACTCTTAAAAGTATAACACCGAAAGAAGCTTGGACTAAAATTAAACCAGATGTAAGTCGCTTCTGTGTATTTGGCAGTATAGCATGGGCTCACATTCCTTATGAGAAAAGAAAAGCATTGCAACATAAAAGTGAGAAGTGTATATTTGTTGGTTATTATGAACATGTCAAAGGTTATAGACTTATTCAACCACATTGTAATGAAATTATTATTAGAAGGGATGTTAAATTTGATCAAAATATCTTGGCCTGCGAGCCTAATTCGACGATTGTGCCTTCTTTGGCATGCGATCCATCTTCGACATTTGTGCCTTCTTTTGTTCTTATTCTGGTTTCTTCTTCAGATGATGACATTGAAGATGAAAATCCACCTCCACCTGCTCACCTTCATCTAGATGAGTAATTTGAGCCTAAACCAACACTAGCTCCATCGCTTCCTAGATTGGTTAGTTCAACACGAGACACAGTGGGTGATCTTGTCGGTGATCCTTCATATCAACGTCGAACACGTTCACAGTTTCAGTGAGCCTCTTCTATTTTGGCTCAAGTTTCAAAGACTCATGATCTAGAGACATTTGTAGAAGATTTAGGTCATCCATATTGGGATACAACAATAAATGAAAAGTATTGTTCTTTAATGGAAAACGATACTTGGGATCTTGTACCTCTTCCAAAAGGAAGAAAACTTGTCAGATATAAATGGGTCTACAAAACTAAGTATGCATCAGATGGAAGTGTTGAAAGACATAAGGCTTGGTTAGTTGCCAAAGGATTTTCCAAAGTTAAAGGAATTGACTATAATGAAACATTTTCCCCTGTAGCCAAAATGAATTCCATTTGCCTTGTTCTTGCCCTTGTTGCCTCACATATATGAGAGGTCCATCAGATGGATGTTAAATCTGCCTTCTTGCAAGGAGATTTGCAAGAATAAATATTCATGGAACAACCTCCTGGATATGTCCAGAATGACTCTAGCCTTGTTTGTCGCCTTAACAAATCTCTTTACGGTCTTAAGAAAGCTCCCTGATCTTGGTATGCCAAAATGGACAACTTTCTTATTGACACCAGGTTCTCTAGATGCCATTCTGATCCTAATGTGATCCGTATTTTATGAGAAGAAAAAAATGAATACCGATTATTATCAAAATATGTTTAACACAGAATAATAGATATACAGTAAAATCGGTTTCTATTCAATAAGGAAATAAGATGAAACTGAAAATGTAACGAAAAACAAGCTTGTTAGAATGGTGGCAGCCTATCTCTGAGAAGAGATGTGACCACTGCGCTCATTCACCAGAAGATAATTACAATGAGACTCTCAAGGCCTTTTTACAATAAGCAAGAATGTCAAAAACCCTAGACATCCAAAAACCTAACCCTAGGAGATGAAGCACCAAAAGTCATGTGGGCCCCGTTTGGGTAAGTTAGTACATCAACTTCTCGGGGTCGTAACTTTTGCATACGATATTCGTTTTAGGCACACGATATATCATTGGAAAGGTCTATCCAAGGATTACACATATTTTCTGTGGAGAGCACTATTTATTTTGTCTGTGGTGAGCCCTAAAAACATTGTTTAGGGCCTCAAAACGGCCCCGGAAGTCAGGGACCTGAAAACTAGTAAAAAACTGTCGAACTGGAAAATTGCCAAAATGAGCTAGTTGGAATAGGTGGGAGGTCACCGGCAACCATATGGATCAATCCTCCCCCCTTAGGAAACAATGTTCTCCATTGTGTTGAGTGCCCCCATTAGATAAAGAAATTTTTGTTGAATTTGGCCACGGGTGAGCCACTTGCCTTAGTGCAAGAGTTGTCCTTCTTTGACAACTCGATAAAGTTGGATCCTTTGCTAGCGAGTGTCCTTGACCTGTTTGTCCACAATCTTATTAATGGATGCCTATTATATGCAGTCGGGGTTGATCTATGTTGGTGTCAGTTGCTCTTCTATCTCTGAGGTGTCTGTTAATGGTGGGAAATAAGGTCGAAGGAGATCCACGTTGAATATTGGGTGCAGGTCAAGGAAAGGAGGAATGTTGAGCTCAAAAGAATTATCACCCACAGCCTTGGTGATGGTGTATGACCCATAACAGAGTGGGCGAAGCTTCCGATAGGGTTTGGTAAGGTGTTCTTTCTGCAAATGCAACCAAACTTTGTCTCCCACTTGAAACTTATGTGGCACTCGATGTTGATCATGGCGTTGATTGTACTTGTCATTGGACTTTTGTAGGATATCTTGAACCTGTTGGCGGATGTGTTGGATCTTCTCAATGAACTGGGTGGCTTTGTCAGCTTCAGTTGGAGCAGGAGATGAGTCAGCCAAGGTGACCGCAAGGGGTAGTACAACATCTATGGGACCCAATTGTTGGAATCCCAACCCCACCTGAAAGGGGCTGTGGCCAATTGAGCTATGCAGGGCTCGGTTGTAGCTATGTTGGACATAGGGAAGACTCTCATACCATGTGAAAGGATGATTGGAATTATACATGAGTAGGATATGAAAAATCATTCGATTTATGACCTCGATTTGGCCATTTTTCTGGGGGTGGAAGGTCGTGGATTTATTGAGCTCAGTGTCTAGCAGTGACCAGAGGCTCAACCAGAATGTGCTGAGAAATCGAATGTCTCGATATGAGACAATGGTTTTTTGGATTCCAAAATGTAACCAGACTCGTTCAAAGAAGATATTGGCAGTGACCTCTGTTGTGATGTTTTTCTTGTAGGCGGCCATAATCATCATCTTAGAAAACGATCAACAACCACAAAAACACAGTCATTTCCCCACTTGGTGGATGGGAGGCTCGACATGTAGTCCATGGAGATGGATTCCCATAGCCTGTCAGGAGTAGGAAAAGGGGTGTACAAGCCATGTTTCTTAGTGGTCGGTTTGGCAATAGCGCAGGAAGTTCAAGACCTGATATACTTGTTGATCTCATGTCGAAGTTTCGACTAGTAGAAATGTTTATGTAGCATTGCCACAGTCTTTTCGACGTCGAAGTGTCTTGCCACCCGACTGTAGTGGGCTTCCCAGATCAACTTCGCTCACTCGCTTGATGGAACACAGATATGGCCCAGATGACACAACAACCCATCATGAAGATGGAAATTAGCGACAACTATGTTTGCGCCCAACTTTTGGTAGGTGAATTCTGGGTTTGTCTCATAGAGTTGGGGCCATCTAGAGGTCTCATAGCCGCAAGAGTCTGGCACCATGGTGAGTGTCACGACTAGCGGTCTGTTGAGGAAATCAACGATGTGGTTGGTGCTTCATGTTTTATACTTAATGTTGAGGTGGAATTGCTGCAAGTATGTGGACCACTTCTAATGGTGGTCATTCTGCAATTTGCCTTGTGTTTGCATGAACTGTAGTGGATTATGATCAGTGTAGATGACTGTCTCATTCCCAATAATGTAATGTCTCCATTGGCGACAGGATTGCACAATGGAGTACATTTCTTCATCGTAAGTAGGGTACTTACGGGCATCTGACAGTGTCTCACTATGATAGGCCACGAGGCGGTCGTTCTGAGTGAAAACGATGCCCACAACATAGTTTGAAGCATCTGTCTCGATCTCAAAGGGGGTTGTTGTAGGTTCGATAGTGAAAGTATCGGGGCTGAGAATACACATTGCTTCAAATAATCGAACACTTGTTGTTTGGACCGACCCCACACAAATTTTGTCTTACCACCACCCATGGTTACTTGGCTGAGGGCCCATGCAATATGGGAGAATCCTAACACGAACATGCGGTAGAAATTGGCAAGGCCCAAGAAGCTTTGAAGCTCAGTGAGCGTGGTTGGGTCTGGCCATTCACGAATGACTTGGATCTTGGTTGGATCCACATGTACACCATGTTTATCAACGATGTAGCCCAAGTAATGGACCATATCCATGTTGAAGGAGCATTTTTCCAAGTTGGCGTATAGTTTGTGCTTCTGCAGGGTGTGCAGAACCTGTTGAATATGCTGCAAGTGTTCTGCCCAAATCTTGTTGTAAATGACAATGTCATCCAAATACACCACTAAAACAATATTGGTGAATAGTCGCAGGATATCGTCCATCATCGTCATGAAAGTGGTTGGAGCATTTTTCAAGCCAAACGGCATGACCAACCAATCGAAAAGGCCTTCCTTGAACTTGAAGGTGATCTTCCATACATCTGTTTGTTCTATCGGAACCTGGTGGTAGCCAGACTTCTGATCAATCTTACTGAAGTTTTTGGCCCCCGTGAGATGATCAAGGAGGTCATCGATTCGAGGAATTAGTTATTGGTTTCTGACTGTGATTTTATTTAGGGCCCGATAATCAATGCAGAGTCGCCAGGTTCCATCTTTATTTTGTACCAGTACGATTGGACTCCCGCAAGGTGATGAGTTGGGACGGATGTTCCCCTTGTGGAGCAGTTCTTGGATCTATCACTTGATCTCCTCATTCTCTAACAAAGAGCGACGGTACACTGGCCCATTGGGCAACAGTGTGTTAGGGGTCAGATCGATGGGGTGTTTGACCTGACAGTGCAGAGGTACCCCAGTAGGTGAGGAGAAGATATTCGAGTATACTTCCATGACCTTATCCACTTACTTCTGCTACGTGGAGAAGTCGACCGTAGAGACCCTGGATATGGCTACGATATTTCGCTCATTCTGAGAGCGAATCACAAAGAAGACAAACTTCCCCGTCTAAGAGATGACCTTAATGCATTGCTTGACAAAGATCAAGGAAATAACACTAGGTGGGATTGCCTCTGGTATCTTGTACAATTTCTTGTTCAAAGTAATAATAACATTGCAAGGCCTAGACTCATATACAACATGGTGTTTCCATAAATATGGTTGGCCCAAAAGAACATTACAAACTTTGAGAGGGGCAACATCACACAATACCTTTTCTTTGAAGGGCTTGATATCATATGACAGGGGACATTGTTGGTTGACGCAAATTTTGCTTCCTTGGTGGAGTCATCTGATGGTGTAGGGTTGCGGGTGCAATGTTGTCGACAGGGAAAGTCACTTGACAACCTCTATTGAAATGAGGTTCTTTTGGCTACTGCTATCAACGATGAAGTGTAGTGAGGTACCCTTCCCCCACATCTGTGAATGAAAAAGGTGCTCGCCTTCCTTTGGCTCGTATGGTTCACCGGGTTGGAGCTTAGTGGTAGCAATGATAGCACTGGGTTCTGCATCAAAGATTTGTCTCCCCCTTTCTGGTTTTGAATCAAAGTCGTAACCCACATCTGATTCAAAGGCTTTCACCTCATCCACCAACGACTTCTTTGAGTGGAAATCAACAGTGATATGGCAGGGGCTCTTATGGAAGTCGCACCACTTCCCAGTATCTTTCTTTCATTTTTCGGTGTCCTTTACTTGTGGTCTGAACTGGTTTTCATGAGGCAATCCGTCTTTTCTCTATCCTTTGTTCTGTGGGTTGGAGCCACCCTTTCCTGGATTTTTCTGTGAGGGGTTCCCAGGCCCAAATTGTCACGTCTTTTGTTTGAACTTCTACTCGATTTTGACGGCATATCGATAGGTCGTGCCCAAGGATGAGATGTCCAGAAACTTCATTTCGGCCTGGATGTAGCTATGCATATAGCTGCGATAATTGAACACCAGATGTCGCTCAAAATATTTGATACCCAACTTGGTGCGCAAGGTATGGAATATATTTGTGAACTCGGACACTACTTGGTCTCTTTCCTGCCACAGTGTGGTCCATTTTGTATACAGGTCGTCATAACTTCCAACAAGGTAGTATTGTTCCTTAATAACATCCATGAAGAACTCCCAGGTGACAATGACTGTAAATAATGAGGGTTCCTCTGTTTCCCTCTTCTCATAAAAAGTTTCCCACCAATATTTGACATGGAGAACTACTTTGAGGAGCGCAAAAGTATTTTTTTCTCTATTCGAGAAGTTATGGATAGAGAAATACCCTTCTAGCAGATTCAACTATTTGTCTACAACATCTGCGTCTATCTGACCTTCAAATATAGGAATATCGAAGTTGATTTGTACCTTGAAGGAGTTGGTGCCTCCGTTTGAGGAAGATGCATCACATGTTGGTATTCGTCGAAGGATTTGCGCAAAACTATCCATCATCTTGTTTCTCTATTGCATGACGGCTTCCTCAAGCAACATTTTGAAGGGACATTATGTCCCGTCGTCTTTCTTTTTTCCTTCCACGAGAAGCCACTTGGGCGTACGAAATATTTTTTCATAAAGAGAAACAAGCTCGAGACCCAATTCTTTGTACCTTGACCTCGTTGGGGACATGCATTAAGAACGACAAGGAGCAGACAGATCTGATACCACTGATCCAGATTTTATGAGTAGAACAAAAAGAATGTCGATTATTATCAAAAGATGCTTAACACAGAATAACATATATACAGTAAAATTGATTTCTATTCAATAAGAAAATAAGATGAAACTATAAAATGCAGCAGAAAATAAGCTTGTTAGAATGGTGGCGGTTTATCTCTGAGAAGAGATGTGACGGTTGTGTTCATTCACCAGAAGATAATTGCAACGAGGATCTCAAGGTATTTTTACAATAAACAAGAATGTCAAAAACCCTAGACATCCAAAAACTTAACCCTAGGAGATGAAGCGCCAAAAGTCTTGTGGGCTCCATTTGGGTAAGTTAGTACATCAACTTCCCAGGGTCGTAACTTTTGAATAAAATCTTCGTTTTAGACGCACGATAGCTCGTTGGGAAGGTCTATCTGAGGATTACACATGTTCCCTATGGAGAACCTTACATATGATGACTGTGGCAAGCCCTAAAGACGGTGTTTAGGGCCTCAAAACGACCCCGGAAGTCAGGGACCCAAAAACTAGGAAAACTGTCGAACTAAAAACTGTCAAAATAAGCCACTTGGAATAGGTAAGAGGTCATTGACATCCATCTGGATCATAATGTCTATACCAAGAAAGTAGGAAGCCATCTCATAATCTTTGTCCTTTATGTTGATGACCTTATCCTTACTGGTAGTGACTCAAAAATTTTAAACCATGTGAAAACCAGCCTTAAGAAGAAATTTGAAATGATAGACTTAGATTTTTTGCACTATTTCCTTGGCCTCCAAGTTTTGCAAACCAATGAAGGAATTTTTCTTTCCCAGTTTAAGTATGCTTGTGACCTTCTTTGTTGCTTTCACATGGACAATTGTAAACCAACCCCTTCTCCCTTCCAGTCTGGAGTCAATCTTATTGCCACCTGTACTTCTCCCGAAGTTGATGCCACCTTGTACTGTCAGTTAGTTGATAGCCTCTTATACTTGACTCATACCCGTCTTGATCTTTCCTTTGTTGTTAGTCTTGTTGTTCGGTATATGCAAACACCCCATGAAATCCATTGGAAAGAAACTAAAAGGATACTTTGTTATGTCCATGGTACAGTTCAGTTCATGATACATTATAGTTCAAGGGGGACTCCTTTATTGGTTGGTTTCGCTGATTCAAATTGGGCCAATGACCCTGATGATTGGAAGTCTACTATATCTTATGTTTTTCAGCCTTGGTTCAGGACCTGTCACTTGGGCCTGTAAGAAACAACAAGCTATTTCACTTTCTTCAGCAGAAGCAAAGTATTGAGCAACGGTAAATGCAAGTCAGTAAGCCTTATGGGTTTGACAGATTCTTTCAAAGTTTGGATTCCAACAGCAGCATCCGACCAGCCTTTGGTGTGACAATCAGTGCCATCAAGCTCGTCAAAGACTCAGTTCAACATCAACGCAATCAACACATCGAGCTACACATGCACTTCATCATAAAGCTCATTCATGATCAAGTTATTGAAATGCTCTTTTGTCCTATAGAAGATCAAGTTACAGACATTTTCACAAAGTCTCTTATAGAAGCGAAGTTTTCCAAACTTCGATCTATGTCAGGAGTTCATGAAGTTGTCATTAAGGGGGGATAGGCTCTAATGCCTCATTCCTTCTCTTATTGTGTCACTATCGTAAATCCTTCAATCATATCCCAAGTTGTTCTTAAGAGGGGATGCTAGTATATTTAGACACTTAGGAGTTAGTTAAGATCTACTTGGTCTAATGTGTCGCTAGGTAAAAGTGTGTTTCTTTAGTGTGCATTAGTATACATTTGTAGTTACGAAATCCGACGGTCACAATATGTTCCCGACATAGAGTGATCTGACGGTTCATATTCTCCTCGATCTTAACGACCATTGATTTGTGGCTTAACACCTGATTGGTCTATGATCTCTATTTAAAGAGCATGGAGGGTCATTTGTCGATGATCGATTGTGAGAAACTCTCTTTTAAAATCTCTTTGTAATCTTTTTCTTTTGCATTAATAAACTGCTCCAAGTGGTCGCTTTGGCTGGGGTCATGGATGTTTCCCCATAGGGGAATAAGAGTTCTCCCAAGAAGGTGCATGAGTTTGCCATCATAGCATCCAACCAAGGGCGTCAAAGGAGGAGGTTGTATCAAACTGGACATGGAGGATAGATAATTGAGTCGAAACCATTTTGGGCCCAAGGGTAATGCGAGGTCAATTGGGTTTTACCACGTCAAAACATCGGTGTGTTGATATTTGATCTGGTTGTGTGAGTGGTTACTGAAGGTGTTCGTCCTCTGTTGGAATACCCGTGTTGTCGAACAAACACAATATCTATGGTGAAACGAGCACAACATTCTAACAGAGACCGCTACTATCAACATTGAGCAGTGATGAAGCACTGCGGCAACAACCTCTGAAACCAATGAAGCTCTCAGCAGGACGACGCAATTTTCCCCATTCACAAGGCATGAGGCTAGACCAAATCCCACAAAGAATAAGCCAGGTGAAGAGAAACCATAGGGAGGAGACCAAAAGCATGACAAGAGAGAGGAGATCAATGCATGGGATAAAAGACATGCCAAAATAATTTTCCTCCGGTGCTGCGATTCCATAGGAAACCGTCCAAAGCCTTAATTGTAACCTTCATTGCTCTGTACCTAACCGTAGGGAAACCCACATCTCTGCCACGTGTGAAAACCTAATAATATCCTTCAAAGATAGGAACTGTAAGACCGACCCAAACATATTTAAATTCGTTATGACAACCATTGATCTCAGGAGTGATATAGAGCACCGGGAGTTGACAAGCGTATTCACTCTAAGCATGATGTTAATTCTCAAGGTGACACCCCAACCGGGGGAATTACCCTTTGTTATTGATATCATTTGTTAAAAATATTTTCCTTGCTTGCTATGTGAACCATCTTCATTATCTTTTAAATACCTAGAAAGTTTTTTCTTGTTTTTCCGAAGAATTATTGATAAAAGTATTGAGAAATTGATTTGTCCACATCTTAAAAGCGTCTCCAAAATTTATAATAAGTTAAGTTGTCCCAAATCTTGGCAATAATCAATAATAATCAATGATCATAGACTTCATATGTGTGAGAGATAGCCATGCATGTTTAAGTCATTTTCACTTTTACATTGAATAAAAAATTCAAAAAATGTCATTGCCATTTCCATTTTGATGTGGTTGTATTTGGATTTAGTACTCACATATCACATTTATAATATACATTTTCTACCTTGCAAAGTTAATCTCATTTGAAGTTTATTTTTAACTTTTGTAAGAGAATGAAAATATGAAAAAAAATGTTAGAAATACTTTTCACTTTTACATTGAATAAAAAATTCAGAAAATGTCATTGCCATTTATAATATACATTTTCTACCTTGCAAAGTTAATCTCATTTGAAGTTTATTTTTAACTTTTGTAAGAGAGTGAAAATATGAAAAAAAATGTTAGAAATACTTTTCACTTTTACATTGAATAAAAAATTCAGAAAATGTCATTGCCATTTTATTTTGATGTGGTTGTATTTGGATTTCATACTCACATATTGCATTTATAATATATACATTTTCTACCTTGCAAAGTTAATCTCATTTGAAGTTTATTTTTATCTTTTGTAAGACACCTAAGATGCAAAATTAGTTTACCTATTCATTTCTTTAATTGCAATTAAAAAAAACAAACTAAGTTAGATAAGTCAAATAACTACTTACTTGGCACACAAAATGAATCTTTATTTCTAATCAAAATGAACACCACTTTTCAATACTAAATTTATACCAATTGTGTTGATTTTCTCTAATACATTGCGATAAACAAATATAAGAGAAATAATAAAAAATGATTTACTTATACAAGTAACTTTATAAACAATTAAAACAATAAAATGAAAATGAAAATGACATTATAAAAAATTCAATCACAAACACAACTCTGTTTAAATAATTGGCATCATACTCTTAACACCTTGCCTACTCTTTACAATAGAATGTGTTCCCTAATTTACGCTGCAACTTCTATACTTTTAACTCGAAATTGATCCCCACCTGATCGCCACCCCACAAGAAAAGATAATAATCCTTATTTTATAGATCAAATTTTAGAGTAAATAATTTCTACCTCTATAGTGGTGTAAGGCTTTTCCCGAAGAAAAGTATCTCAAAATTATATAAAGGTATAAATTTTTTTACAGACACCGTATCAATTCTGACCGATACTGAAAGTGAGCAATCAAACAATAGCTTTGCTATACTGAATAACACAAAAAACTCAATGTTGATCACACAACAACATACCAACATCAACTGAAATAAAGGCTGGAAAGGCACAGATTGATAACAAAGCTGACCTCAAAACCACCTACTTGCTTACCGAACTACTCATAAAACGCTCAATTTTCAAAGATGTTTAGATGGGTAGGAGGGCTTTCCTCCCCATTTTGCCAATGATAGACTGTCAATCTACCTTTGGGTTCATTTAGCCCCCGCTTTGACAGTAAGTCTGCCTCTTTATTATGCTCCCGATAAATGTGCTGGAAACTAATTTCTTTAAAAATATGTGTCAGTTCCATTGTTTTTAATTTCCGGCCATCTAAATTCACCGCTTGAAGTTGATCCTATGATTCATCCAATCAATAATGACTTTTGAATCCCCCAAGATTTGAACTTTATCAATTTCCCAAAGCGAAGCCAAAGTGAGGGTCACCCACAAACCCATTAGCTCTGTCTTTTTGTTTGTACCCGCTCCATAGTTGATGTACCATTTGGTGACCCTCGAAGCATGATTTTTAAAAAAGCCACTCGTTGCACAACAACCCCTGGATAAAAGGGCTGCTCCATCAAAGCATGCTAGCGTGAAGCCCTCGATGTGAATAAAATCACACACTCTATTTGGAATGGGATTTAAAGTAGCAGGCTGCCAAGAGAAAGTAACGACAATCCTATGCACCACTGCAATATAAGAGGGAGTGTGATCCTCAAATAATACCTTATTTCTCTCAATCCAAATATGCCAGCAAGCAATGGAAGCCAGAGTTACCGGAGTAGATTTTTCAAAATTCCAAACATTTAAACAATCTACGACCGATGATCCATCCCAATGGATTTTTAAATTGTAGATTTCAGCCAGACAACTCCAAACTGCCATAGTGAAAGGGCAATGGCTTAAAAGATGATTGGCATTTTCAGCGTTGTTGCAGAGCTTGCATACCCCCGGGCCTACCCAACCTTTTATTTGGTGCACCCAGGTAAGTATTTTATTGAAGGTTGCCAACCACAGAAACAATTTTATTTTAAGCTAGATTAGCCGCTTCCACAGGTTGAGAATCCATGTTTTTTCACATTTGAAATTCAGAGGTTTTATTAGAGCCTAATATAGATTTATGACTGATATTACGCCGGAAGCGTCCCCCCCAACCCACACCAGATGATCCGCACCATAAGTGAGAGATAGGCATACGTCCCTTAAAGCACATGTGAAGTTATCCCATTCTGAAGCACTCTGACCCGAAAGCCCCAAAGAATCTCTCTTGCGCCATCGATCTGGGAATGGAGATGTACCCACGAAATCTCTTGCCTGTGCTAGAACCAAAATATGGTTAAGTGACAGCTGCATTCGAAGGGTGTCTGAGAGGATAGAGTTCTCCTCTAGACCAACAATTTTATCCACACCTATCAAGATCGAGTTCCCAGAAAAGGGCTTCCACCGATTCCAATGCAATAACACTGGAATGTTCTTTGTCAAGCCGCTCCAGATGCTATATGACTTATGTTGCTGGTGATTTGATTTTCGGAGCCAATCCACTACAGAAGAACCCCCACAATATTTATCCATTAGAATCCTATGCCAAATGCTGTCAACCATTAGTGCCCTCCACAGGGTGTTTGCCAATAATGTTGAATTGAATGTAATTAAATTTCTAAGTCCCCAACCTCCACAATGCTTTGGTCTTGCAATGATGTCCCATCTACAGGGATGGTAGTGGCGTGTTTCCTTCTTACCACTCCACAAGAAGGCAAACATAAGTTGTCGAATGTCATTTAAAACAGACTTTGGAATCACCTCCATAGACATCCAAAAGACCGATTGACTTTCCAATACTGATTTGACAAGAATTAATCTGCCTCCCAATGATAGCCACTGATTACACCAGAGCCCAATTTGTTTTTTCAATTTTTGCCACCAACCAACCCTAATCATCTTCTTTGGCCACTCCTGGCTTTAAAATATAGCCTAAGTACTTGAAACCCAAGTTTAAATCAACAAAAGAAAACGGTAAAATGGATTTTAAAAGTTCGAGCTCCAGATCCTCAAGCCCCCAATAATGAATAGTAGTTTTTGAAAAAATTATGCTAAGTCCAGAAACAGAACAGTAAGCTCGAAAAATGTCTAATATCAATCTCCATTCCATTGGGTCAACCTTAGACATTACAAGGACATCATCAACAAACATTAAGTGGATAATTTTTAGATGCTACGTTACCTTTATACCAGAAATGCTCTGGTCAGCAATGCCTTTGGATAACAACAGACTTATGCCTTCCATAATCAAGATAAACAAATACGGGGATAATGGGCATCCCTGACGAATCCCCCTCCAACTCTTAAAATAATCCGTCGCCTCACCATTTATCAGAACTGCAAAATTGGCACTCGTAACACAACACATTATCCAATCCGTGAGCTTTACCCCAAAGCCTACCGAGAGTAAAACCACTCTAAGGTCTTCCCAGTCTATGTTGTCATAGGCTTTTTTGAGGTCTAATTTCAACACCAGAGATTTGATATTTTTTTTTTAATACTATGGAGAGTCTCATGGGCCGAACCAATTGCATCCTGAATTCTATTGATGTTTGGATAACATCGGGAAGACATTCTCTAAAGATAATAATTAATAATATAATTATTATTGATTATTAAATATAGTATATAATAAGTTAATAAGTTAATGATAATAATAAATAGTTATTGATTATTCAAGGGACGCATCCTTTCATGGATGGTCACCTTATGTTCCCTATATATGGAACACTCATCATTGTAATAATACATCAATTATATCTTATATGAATAAAAACAACATGGTATTAGAGCAGGACTGGGCTAACTCCCTCACAAGAGGGCCCAAGATCCTAAAAGAAAGTTGCTTCTTGTTTTAGCTATGTGAAGTCTCTCATGGTTGCGGCTGTGTGCACTAAAAAAGTACAATAGATGTAGGAAAGGAGAATACAATGCTCATTTCGTTGATGAAAGGCATTGGAGTGATGGAAATCTTTGCAGGAAATTGAAGTTGTGGTACACATTAGCAAAGACATTGTCAGAGAAGGTCGCATTGATTTGCTTTTGGTCATCGAAAGAGTGTATGGTCCGTCGGGGGTGCACCCACCGGAAGAATCACGATGCAACTTTTCACTAAGTAATTCCTAAAATGACAAAGAACTTCGAGCACTGTGCATCGACGAGATTGGCGTCAAGAAATCCAAGAAGTCGTTGCACTAGAAGGGATCCTCATTCCATTGTGTGATTCTTAGCTTCATGTACCAAGGAGGGGAGTTTTCCACTAGGGAATGCCCTCGAGACAAAGAGAGGTTGGAAACATGCTGGGACGCATTGGTGAGGAAGGTTTTCGGCACTAAACCCGCCTCCATCTAAGCCGATGTTGCGGTGATGTAGCTGCCGAAAATTTCCACATCGAGGGTTTGCTCATGAATGGAGCGTTGGTGGATTGTGGAGAATATGAAATATTCTATGAAGCTGAGGGTCTATGTGCAAGCCTGCAAAGTTAACCTAGATGTCAAGAGCTTCGAAGAGGCACTAAAAGAGTAAAATGGTCGTGTAATTAATTTTCTNAATATGAAATATTCTATGAAGCTGAGGGTCTATGTGCAAGCCTGCAAAGTTAACCTAGATGTCAAGAGCTTCGAAGAGGCACTAAAAGAGTAAAATGGTCGTGTAATTAATTTTCTCGCGTCCAGAAATATCCATATCTTGAAGAAGCATTTAATATTGTTTATAGCTAACTATAGTTTGAGATTGTGTTTGCTACCACAACAACCAATTGTTGATGCGTTGATGGAAAATTGAGATTTTTGGTAAATCTAATAAGGAGTCTTACACGAGAAGCAAGTCTAGAGTTGTTAAAATTTATCAGTGAATGATTGGATCTCCATAATGTAACTGGGTATTGATTCATTAGCGATTTTGAAGAAGCATTAAGTTGTCCACCAGGGTTATGCTTTTGCTATGGTCTGCAACACCCAATGGCTTGAGTCTCAAAGTCAATGGGTATGTGTAATGAATGGACAAGTGGATGCATGAGCTCGACACCAACGAGTTACATTGACATGTTTCTCTTTGTATCCTACATATTAAATTTTGCAGATTTATTTGGTCAGATGCTTGAGCCTACATTGATTCACTCCGACAATCAAAGTGGAGTGAAACTATCAGTGAATCTAGTTTCTCATGACAACAATGACTGTAGTAGGCATTGGGAAACAAGAAAATTGGCACCAAGGATCATTAAACCTGATACAAGAACCTTTGTTTCTTTTAAGGACCATTTTCCATGGTACGAGAGCCTGGAAGATGTCTTATTGTATTTGAGCCACTTTCCCTGGTACGGGTGCTCAATAATGTTATACATGTCATCAATTTTGCTAGTGTGCAAGAAATGAAAGAGAAAAGGAGATCAATCCTCTTGATCTTCTCTCTTTCTGGTGTAGTCTCCAGAAGGGGGACTTGGTTAGTGGACAGTGATATCACATGGAAGATAGCGTGATCTATTTTGAATTCTGACTCAGAGGGAGTCAAGAATCAAGGGGATTCATCTAGCTCATGCAAAGAACCAAACATGGAGGGCCCCATTGCTCAAAGACAAGTAGACTCTAGGATTAATGTACCTCCTAGGACAAGACCATGCCAAAGAGCAGAGATTGAGTTACCTTCAGAGGAGGAAGAACTACCTTTAGTGTTAAGAGGAAGTAGAGACAAAGGAGGAGTCACCTCCAGATCCAGAGGGAGCAGTTATTGAGACACTCTCAGTTCTAGATAGAGCAGTTGTCGAGGAAGCAACTGCAGAGAGAGAGAGTGGAGGAGCCAGTTCCACATAGAGCATCCCCAGAGGAGGGCAGTTGCTAACAGAGTAGAGAAGTTACTCTCAGTCTCAGTGTTTAACAATTACAAAGTCCCAAAAGGAGCAGTTAATGTTCCCAGAGATATTGCAGTAGGTCATAAGAGATCGTCGGACTTTGCAGGATGAAGAAGGACATGCAACTCCTTGTGGTACCTTCTGAGAGAGCAAGATACCTCAGAGATATCTATGCTATACCGCAGTTATGAGCCACATCATTGATTTTGAGTCTTCATGTTATGAGGAGGCATTTAGTATGGAGAGATGCCATGATGGAGGAGTATCAGTCCATCATGAAGAATGATGTATGGTATATTGTTCCGAGACCTAAAAGGAAGTCTATAGTGACTTCCAAATGGATCTATAAGATCAATCATACCACTGACGGAAGCATCGAGAAGCACAAAGCAAGTTTTGTTGCTAGAGGATTCTCTCAGGTGGAGGGAATAGATTATGAGGAGACATTTGCTCATGTTTCTCGATACACTTATATTCTAATGATTATTGCCCTCACAACATCCATGGGTTGGAAACTACATCAGATGGATGTGAAGACAACCTTTAATAATGGAGAGATTAGGGAAGAAATATACATCGAGCAGCTAGATGGTTTCGCCATACATGAGAAGGAGTCTCATGTGTGTAGGTTAAAGAAGGCCCTGTATGGACTCAAGCAGGGACCTCGAGCTTGGTATGCGAGGATTGATGGATACCTGATGAGTTTGGGCTTCAACAAAAGTGTTGTTGATCCCAACCTGTACTACAAACTGTTAATGATGAGGCCCTGATTTTGGTCATCTACGTTGATGATTTATTCCTCACAAGTACAAATATCCTTATTACTGAATGCAAGTATGCGTTGGCCTTTGAGTTCAAGATGAAGGACCTTGGTATGATTCACTACTTCTTGGGACTAGAGGTGTGGCAAAGAACTGATGAGATCTTCCTGAGTCAAGGGAAGTACACAGTTGAGAAATTGAGGAAGTTTGAGTTAATGAACTTGAAACTCATGACTACACCTATGATGACGAATCTAAAGAAACTAAGTGTGTCTTCTTCCGATTTTGACAAAATTGATCTAACTCTGTACAGACAGCTGATTGGATAATTGATGTATCTGGTTAACACCAGACCAAATATTTGCTATGCAATGAGTGCACTTAGCCAGTTTATAAGTCAGCTGAGATAGACACACTAGATTGTTGTGAAACATGTGTTGAAATACTTGCGAGGCATAGTTCGACATGGTTTGAGATATACTTCCAGTATTGATATGATATGGCAGGAATATATTGACTATGATTGGGCAGGGAGCGCAGTGGACAGAAAGAGCACCTTCAGGTGTTGCTTTACTTTGGGATCTTTCATGGTTTCCTGGTGTAGCAGGAAATGAACTTATGTGGCATTGAGAACAACAGAAGCATAATACATTGCATTAAGTATGACAGTCTGTGAAGCAGTGTGGCTTCACAAGATCCTTGCAGATCTATCCGAACATGTGCTGGATTCTACCATTATTCATTATGGTAACAAAAGTTGTGTGAAGATCTCTGATAATCCTATGTTTCATGACAAATCGAACCACATTGAGATCAAGTACCATTTCATCCGAGACATGGTGCAAAGGAAGGAAGTATTGGTGCAGTACCTTTCTAGAGATGAGAAGGTTGCTGATGTTCTTACCAAACCAGGATGAAGTTTAAGTACTCCCGTGACACACTTGGCGTGGCAGAGAATGCCTCCCTCGCTGAGAGGGAGTGTTGATGTTTGCAGCTTCCTGAGACATTCTCCAAATCGTACTCCTATGTGACCGAGTTGATTTGATCTGTGATGACACTTATTCAAGAAGGGATAAGTGGGGCACCTATCCGAGAAGGGATAAGTGCAGTTGGGCTTATAACTCAATGTTCCATGTGGAGAGCACATGAGGACATGTCAAGGGAGTTGACCCTTGACGTCATACACTATGGGAGTTGACCCTAGTGTTTCTAGAGGGTGTAGCCTCTAGAAGTCCACATGGAGTGCCATGTGTGAAAAAATTTCTACATATCGTACTCCTCTGTGAATTGAGTTGAGTTGATCTGTGAGGACACTTATTCGAGAAGGAATAAGTGCATTTGGGCTTATAGCCCATCGTCCCATGTTCAGAGAACATGATGACATGTCAAGGGAGTTGACCCTAAGTGTTCCTAGAGGGAGTAGCCTCTAGAAGTCCACCTGGGAGTGCCATGTGTGACAAATCTTTTACTACTATGGTGGTTTTGTACCACTGGCGGAGACTGTGTGTCTCTGGACAATAGTTGTGTACTACTATGGAAAGATACCTCCCTAGCTAAGAGGGAGTGTTGATGTTTCAGCATCGGGCATAACTTCTCCTGCATTGGGCTGCAGACCAAGGCAGATAGGATACATTTATCACAAAGGTGCACTTGTGGTAAATGGGCCCAGACGTAGTCCTTCCTTGATCATGACAAGGAATAATATGGACTCGAGGTGCTTGAAGTGCTTTCCATGTGTCAGTTAGCATCAAGCTGACATTCACTCATAGGTGTGTGCCTGTGGTGAAAGATCTTGGTGTGGTCTTTGTCCTAGTCATGGTGATTTGACAAGGAATGATAAAGACTCAAGATGTTATATGCTTTTACATGCGGAACCAAAGTGAGCCTAATCTCAGAGAGAGTTAATTGTCTCAGAGGGAGAGTCGCAGAAGGAGTTTCTCCTCGGTTCAGGTGGGAGAGAGACGTCTCCCAAGACTGAAAGGCAAGTGTCATGAGTCTAAGGTGAAGTTTGTATACTTCAAAGACAAGAGTGACATGTTACAGAATGTCTCTCTCGTTGAGAGGGAGTGTTGATGTTTGGACAACATTAGGAAGACATTCTCTAAAGATAATAATTAATAATATAATTATTATTGATTATTAAATATAGTATATAATAAGTTAATAAGTTAATGATAATAATAAATAGTTATTGATTATTCAAGGGACGCATCCTTTCATGGATGGTCACCTTATGTTCCCTATATATGGAACACTCATCATTGTAATAATACATCGATTATATCTTATATGAATAAAAACAACAAATTCTTCTACCCTTTAAGAATCCAAGTTGCTCTGAAGAAAGACACTTTGAAAGAAAAGGCTTTATCCGATTAGAAAGGATTTTTGAGATTACCTTGTAGATAAGATTACATAAGGAAATAGGTCGAAAATCATCGAAAGAGTCCGACTTGTTTACCTTCGGAATAAGCGCCAAGAAAGTCGAATTAAGACCTCCACAAAGTTTGACATTCCTCCTCGAGTCCTCCACCACCTCGAGCAGATCTTCACCTACTAAATCAAAGAAAGAAATGAAAAACTCAGTAGTCCACCCGTCAGGACCAGGGCTTATGTCTTTGTTAAACTCTTCTAGAACAGATTTGATTTCCTCCAACGTAACCGGTTTAAGGAGCGAATCGGCCTCATCCTCAGTAACCATTTTTGGATAAAGGCTGGAGATTCTCACAAGTTCTGAATAATCAGATCTATATTTCTCTCTAAAAAAATCCTTCAAGTGATTAAACGCCTCCTCTTTAATCGCTTCCTGACCAGTTATCTTGTTTCAAGTACCCGATGTTAATTCCCACACATGCTTTTGATTTCTATTATAGCTTTCCATCTTGTGGAAAAATTTAGTATTGGAGTCTCCATTCTGGATCCATGTAACCCTACTGCGTAAACGCCAAGCCTCCTCCCCTCGCAACAAATTATTTCTATTAGATTCCATCACTTGGAGCTTTCCATCGTCCTCTAAGGATAAGGATCCCTTCACTAATTTAAATAACAATTGCTCAATTTCCGATTCCCAGTTTTCTAGTGACTTTTTTTTTAGCGATACTTCTTTTAGCCAGATCTTTGTTTGAATTTTTAGTTATTTTTGCCTCCATACCAGTCATTGTTGACTATTACCCTCCAATAGGAATCGGGGGTCGCTCCAAATTGTATGAACCAGGTTTTTGAAATCGAATTCCTGCACACTGTTGTTGTCCTAATACACACTTGCAAACGTGAGCAAAGTCCAACTCACTTAGTGTGTCCTTGGAGGCACAATGCCTAGGTTCATAGTCCACAATGTCACCTTGACTGGAACCTCTTCCTTCTAGGCTTACTCCTAGGAAAACCAAGGGGGGTAGACCCTAGTTACTAGATGTGGTTTAACTTTGAAGTTCTAGGAGTTGGTTTTAATTTGTTAAAGGTTAAGGGGAAAACTAACCTATGATGCTAAGGCAACAAATGCAAAGTGCAAGATTATTCAATGACAAGCAAACCCTTCCCTAAGTCAACTAAGACTAGTGCCTAAATGTTGGCCAAGGGGTCAACTAAGTTTTGAGGGGGGTTTAATTACAAAAGATTACAAGTAAAATAGATTACAATTATCCCACAACAAAGATACAATTACTTACACAAAGAATAAGAAATGCTACAAGGATACACGATATACACAAGGTACAAATGAACAAGATAAAAGGTGCCAAAGTGTGAGATTTAAGATATACTTTAAGATCAATCACATAAGGCCAATCATGCCCCAATAACACTTACTCTATTGGACTGTTTTTCAATGGCAACCACTAAAGCACTCAAGGTTCAACAAGATGATGCCTCCCCAATGGGATACTCAACTTCTTCTTGAATCACACCATGAGAGCATAAAATAAAGAGATGTAATTACTTGGAAGATCAATGCTCAAGAGATATAACACTTAGATATTCAAACCACAAGATTGCATAAAGAGTGACAAAAGTAAATGTACTATCAAGATAGACTTCTAAACAATCATCAAAAGATATGCCAAAAATAAAGATTGTCTAGGAGACTAAGTGGTTAGAAGTTGTTTAAAGATTAGATAAATTTTATTTGTCCTCCCCCTAACTAAGTGTTTGAACCTTAAACCTCCTCCTACTGTTGTCAAATGGTTGTCGGATGCTCAAGATAGTAAGACAACGAGGCCCACCCTTGCTTTCATGGTCAGCCCTAACAGTAAGAGTACTTCCTAAAGATGACACACACCTGGTGCGCCATGAGACAGTCCCCTGCCACTACCCTCCATTGTTTTCCTCAAACTCATTTTAGATGGTGAAGATGGTAGAATTAGGTTGTCCTAATTGGTCTAAAATGTTATTATGACTTATGGGTAAGTCTTAAGATGTGTTGTGAGTGTTTTAAATGACTTTTAAGTGCTCAAAAGTAGTGATTTATGCTCAAAACCGAAACTTAAAGTGACTGCTATGAAGTGTGTTGCAGATCAAGGAAATAAAGAATATACACGTTTAAAACATATGAGAAAGATGAAATTGAAACATTTTTTCCATCATCATTTACTTAACCATGTGTGAATATGAACTTGAAAGGCAATGAACAAGTAAAAAACAAGAACAACTTGTCAACAATTACAACAAAATGAGAAAACTATAACTACTTAACCATGTGTGCTATTGCATGTATGAAATGTGTTAAGTAGATGAGAGACGTGCTGAAATTAAGATTTAGGTCCTACACCATTCACATATCCATAAACAAAATGAAAGCATGAGAGTTATGTGTGCCCAAGAAATTAAATTGCTTCAAGACATTGTTTAATCATGTAATCTATTCCATATGAGACACCATGCTAAAGAGTGAAATATTTGCAAGAATAAAACTAAAGCATGTAAATGGAAATATGTCTTAAGGGCTTAAACTAAGATGATATGACATATGATGATTACTCTAGAGCATTTTAATTCATTTAAACCATATAAATCATCAACACATCACTAACATCCTAGCCATACGATTTATGGGGGTTACTCTCCCAAGGTGTGGGCAATTATTTATTAAGCAAAACTTGAAATAAAACAAACCACTCACAATGGCAAAAGGTGGAGGCAAGTCTACCAATGTTGTGTCAAAGAGGGTTGGAAAGGAAAACTTAAAGATTATTATTATGCTAGCCACACGACCTTGTCTTGTGGACAAGTGGGGCAAGAAATAAAAAATGTTTAAAGAAAAACTAAAATCTAGCCCAACGATTTTGGGGGGTTGGCTTGGTCAATCACTCTCCCAAGGTGTAGGCAACTAAAACTTGTTAAAATGAAATACAAGAATGTGAAAAAGATACAAGAGAATGCAAGTCTCAAGGGAACTTCCCGGGGGCTTGCTACAATGCTAGAAAAGATGAGAAAAAGAAGAGGAAAGTTACCCAACTAGTGTGGAAGTTTTTTAAGTTTTGTATGGATGGATTTGAGCAACATATCCCCTTGTTTTTTGTAAGAACCTGTAAAAACCAACAAGCAAATGCTTGCTAGAAACGCTGCACAACACAACAAAGTTAAAAAAAAAAAAAAAAATGTTTTTTACGCAAAAAAAATTCACATAAAATCTCCAAATGAAATGTTAAAGTATATGACCTATCTAAGATGGTTATTAAACTGAAATATAAATTAAATGAGTGCAGAAATATAAGACTAAGTAAGCTAGGATTTTGAGAAGGCTTTGAGGGAAGACTCGTTCTTGAGGCTTTCCCAACAATCCCTTGAAGTAAACCTGCAAAACTCAACACAAAATGTGAACCATGGAAGTAGATAACAAGTTTGAATAGACTAACAATATAAAATACTTCAAACCCTTAGCTATCCAACAAATATAAACCAACAAGAATACTCTTTGCTAATCTACTTTAGTAAACTACTTTACCAAAGATTTACTCAATACTACACAATAAACTTGAACACCACAAAGTCACCTCATATGTAAGAATACAACCAGAATATTCTTGGTGTTTCTAAAATTCTCCAAAGCTTTATTAATCCAAGTGAGAGTGTTGCAGCAACAAGTTGTTCCAAGACTCTCAAGAGCATATGAGTGAAATGGCAAGATGGCAAGAGCAAGATAGTGGGGTGAAATTACAGTATAGTGACACTAGCTCAAAGAATGGTGAGTGAAAGAGTGAGGAGAGGTTCTATTTATAACTCAAAAGGCTAGATGAAAGCACTTGGATGAGCTCCAAGTGTTGCAAACACAAGAAATGGAGTGAATCCCAAGGAGGGGGGCGCACCACCTCTAGGGTTTTGGCATGAGTGAGGATATGGATAAGTGAGGTGGAGCATGGGGCCATGAGAGGGTGAGGTGGTAGGCTAGGAAGGGCGAACCTCCTGTGGGAGGGACCCACAAATCAATTAATTGGAGTTTCTAAAGTTTCCATGTGAAGGGGGGCGCAATTTCCCCCTAGGGGCGTGAGGAAAAGAGAGAGTGGATGAGTTAGGGAGTGTATAAAGGTTGTAAGGTGGGTTGGGTAGGCTAGGGATGTCCTTTCTTGCCTTTTGTCATCTTAACATTTACCCATTAACTCAAAAATTACAAAAATTGACATTTCGGCAATGTCACTTAACAATTAAAATTATTGTTTTAACTGACTGACACTCCGGGTGAACAAATGCCTAGCAAAACTTGTCCGATTGAGCTGAAACTTGGTCCATGGGTGTAGGGGGTGTCTTTTCATTTTATTTGAGCACAAATACCCCTATCAAAAGCCCAAAGACCCAATTTTTACAATAAATGTTCAAAAACATTTAATTAATTAAATAATTAAAATCTCAACCTTAGGAAAATTAATTAAATTTAATTAATTAAAAAAAACCTATCTAGATTCGACGAAAATCCGCGAAACTTTCTACAATGTCTAACATGGTCATTTACATCATTCCTAAACAATAACTACCAAAGGATGAGACCATTAGAACGTCATTCACCACTTTGGAGGAATTATTGCAAGTGTGAGGGAAAAACTCATGGGAAATCAACCAGGCTGAAAAACGCAATTGATAACCTGAGGATAAAAAACCCTCGGTGAAAATAACTCTCCCAATGAAAACATCCCAAGGTACCTAACCTAACTATGATCCATGTAAACCTATTACATTATTAACCCACGCAGGGGTGCGGAAATTCCGTTTACAAAATTTTGTGCTGGAGGCATAAAATGCCCAGTAGAACCAAACTGTCTTCAACATACTTGCATCTGATGATGCATATCTTCATGGCACATGGAGTT
>ML840843.1:0-15292 GCA_009831015.1 Picea engelmannii | reverse complement strand
ATTATTAACCCACGCAGGGGTGCGGAAATTCCGTTTACAAAATTTTGTGCTGGAGGCATAAAATGCCCAGTAGAACCAAACTGTCTTCAACATACTTGCATCTGATGATGCATATCTTCATGGCACATGGAGTTGACCCCCTAATTGAATAGGTGGTCAACATCTGGCTCCACATGGGAACGTGTGTTTGATCTTCTCACATGAGATGGAGAGCATACGAGAATCCAGCATCTACAAAGAGTGCTCACCAATAACCAACATGAGCATACATACATACATACATATAAAATAAATGCTTTAAACATCTAAATAATGAAATATTCAAAGTACAACATCATAACTACAAAATGAAACTATGATACCGAAATAATTTTAAGTACATATTGACATTATGAATGAAACAATACAAAATTGAAAATACAAGGAAAAGGGTTAGAGATACATTACAAAGGGTGTCCATTTGGACACCAAGTTGCCATATGAAGAAACACTTCAAGGAGGGGTCCTCTCACTAGCATGTTTGACTTTATGTCGTCCCACTGGCTGACAAAAGCTGCTAGAAGACTGATACACTTTATGCTGACTGTTTACTCCTTCATGTGAATCCCGATTTCTAACCTTAGGCCACTTGGGGTAGTTCCCCTTAAAAAAATTCTGATGGTTTTCCATAGGTGCCAAGTGCAAAGTCTGTGAACTTAATTTTTCCTTAAAAGGCTTGGCATACCTTTTACTAGGGATGATATACTTTACTTTATCAATATTATCCTTATCATCCTTAGTAATTCCCATCAGATTCTCATTACTTATCCTATCTTTTACCTTCCCAATTTCTGCTAAGTAAGGAGGGTGTGGCCCAAGAATCCCATCTGATTGTTTCTGACATTTAATTGATTCTGTTGATGCAAGTTGAGCTGATGACACATCTTCAACTGATAAATCCAACTCTGACTTTGATTCTAAAGGAGACAAATTATTATATGTCTGATCCATACTTTCCTCAAGAAAAAGCCCATCAAAAGAATCCATGGGGTCCCAAACATTGCAAATGCTTGGGGTTTTGCTATTAAGTTCCATCTTAGTAAATGGCGAAGTATATTCTATTTCATAACATCCCATTTCAACTTTCCGAAAAACAATCTCATTTTCTTTTTTCCTAGGATCTTCCACATGATACTTTCTTTCCAACTCTCTATTCAATCTAAACTCTAAACCATTTGGAGTTGGAATGGTGGCATAAGTTAAGTCCATTTGTAAACTTCCACCCAAATCTGCAGTTGTCTTTCTGTTTAGCAACATACCCCAAGTATCAGGCACATCAATTACCACAATGTCCATCTCAATCATGATATCTGGGAATGCAACTAAGTGTACTTGTAACCCCTTAATCAAACCATGCACCTCAATTGTCCTATTATCCATAGCACAAATGTTATGATAAGGTCTAGATATTCTTAAGTTCCACTGTTCCATTACTTTCTTAGTCATAACATTTGAAATGGCTCCTGAATCTAGCATACAATTATGAAGAATAAAATCATTCACAAGCAAGGATAGGAAAAAGGGTCTATTCTTTTGATTCCCCATATCCATATTTTGTAGAATCACATGTGCATCCTGATAAGTTCTTGTTGGTGGAACATCAATACTTTTATGAGAAGGACAATCTATAGCCTTGAGCAACTTCTCCCTCTGAGAAGGAATCTTCATTATTTCTGACACTGGCACCAACATCTTTTCATTACTTAACCATCCTCCTAAGTCAATGTTTAATTCTGAACTTGCATACATGTTTGACTTAGGGGGGGTTGGAGCTACCTTGGGAATGTTTGCTTGGTTTTTATCTTGGCTTTTGTTCCCATTCCTTTGATAGGTAATGCCCTTAAATTTAGCCATTTCAACTACTTGTTGTGGAGTAGGCTTAGGACCAAACATTTCTGTTACTTTATCCACCCCAACACCCCTCATGCAATTCATGTCTCCTACTCCCCCATTTAGTTCATCAGAATCCATCCAATCATACATGCCAACACTAAGCTCATGACCAAACATATTAACCTGTTCATTTTCTGATCTATAAGGTCCTTCCTCACCATAAAGGTGAAGGAATACTTGGCAAGTTGATTCATCATGGAATTGCTCACAAGGTCTACAATAATGAATAGTCGGGTGGTCAACCCAATTAGTGGATTCAAAAGGATTAGGTGGTCTTTGATCTTGGGGAGGGGTCTTCTTAGGCCATTAGTCATTTGGCCTATGTGGGGGCCTACTAGCTTGGCCCCTTTCCATGGCTATCAATCGATTTTGCATGGCATTCATCTGACTAGCATGTTCCTTCAATTGATTAGCATGACTAATTTCCATTTGTTTAATCAATTGAGTGAGCTCCTTAATGCCATCATTAGAGGGTTTCTGAGTTTCAACACTTTTCTTCTTATCATAAAGTTGGGAAGAAGCCCCTCTAGTAAAACCAAGAATGTTAGACTTCCTAGCCTCAAGCATATTCTGTTCAATTCTTACAGTTGTAGTTTATGCTGCTTCTAAAGTCTGAGGATCCTTATCCTTTAAGGCATACCTCATTTCACCTTCAAATGCCTCGATATAATAAATCAAAATTGCAGTATCTGAGGGCTTAATGTCCCTATGAAGGCTCTTCACCAAGATATTAAACTTAGTGTTAAATTCAACCACAATGTCGTTTTCCTTCTTCTGACTAGTGGTAAGAGCAACAAGCTGGAATCTATGTTCCTTTTGATCACCCCATCTTTTCCTAAACTCATTCAATATTTCATCAAGAGTGTTAAACTTAGTTGCGAAAAAATCAGTAAACCATTCAACAGCATCCCCTTCAAGAGAATATACAAACAAAATCATCTTTACATCTTCTTCATCATGACCCCCACAATATTTTTCCACACACATCTGAAAGTTGAGGATGTGGGACTTGACACTTATAGCATTGTTCCCTTGAAAGGTAGGCAACTTGTCAATGACCTTCTCAGGAACTGCATGAGGGGAACCTTGGATTGCTGCAAAGTTCAAAGGTCTCAAAAAGATACTCATGGTTAAGTTAGGATTATTAGTGGGATTATTAACAGTTGGTTGATTATTGTTTTGGAACAAGTATTGGATATCAGTGAGTGTTTCTTTCCCAAGACTTTCAAGTAGCCTTCTAGGAGCAAGGCGATTTAGACTCCTCCTATAAACCTTTTCAGGTTCAGAGAAAGAATAAATCACTCCTTGTGAAGTGCTCCTAGTAGTATACTTGACATATTTTTTCAATGGAGTTGCCACTTGGAAAGGAATCACACAAAGCTAACCAATGCAAGCTCAAAGAATTTTTAGGGACTAAAGTTTTTTATTACCTAGTTCTTAAAAAATTAAGTTAAGTTGTTTTGACTAAGGATAAATGACTTATCCCCAGCAACGACGCCAAAGATGTTGTCGTCCTAACACACAATTGCAAACGTGAGCAAAGTCCAACTCACTTAATGTGTCTTTGAAGGCACAATGCCTAGGTTCACAGTCCACACTGTCACCTTGGCTGAAACCTCTTCCTTCTAGGCTTACTCCTAGGGAAGCCAAGGGGGGTAGACTCTAGTTACTAGATGAGGTTTAACTTTGAAGTTCTAGGAGTTGGTTTTAATTTGTTAAAGGTTAAGGAGAAAACTAACCTATGATGTTAAGGCAGCAAATGCAAAGTGCACGACTATTCAATGACAAACAAACCCTTCCCTAAGTCAACTAAAACTAGTGCCTAAATGTTGGGCAAGGGGTCAACTAAGTTTTGAGGGGGGTTTAATTACAAAAGATTACAATTATCCCACAACAAAGATACAATTACTTACATAAAGAATAAGAAATGTTACAAGGATACAAGATATACACACGGTACAAATGAACAAGATAAAAGGTGCCAAAATGTGAGATTTAAGATATACTTTAAGATCAATCACATAAGGCCAAGCATGCCCCAATAACACTTACTTTATTGGACTGTTTTTCAATGGCAACCACTAAAGCACTCAAGGTTCAACAAGATGATGCCTCCCCAATGGGATACTCAACTTCTTCTTGAACCACACCACGAGAGCATAAAATAAAGAGATGTAATTACTTGGAAGATCAATGCTCAAGAGATATAACACTTAGATATTCAAACCACAAGATTGCATAAAGAGTGACAAAAGTAAATGTACTAGCAAGATAGACTTCTAAACAATCATCAAAAGATATGCCAAAAATAAAGATTGTCTAGGAGACTAAGTGGTTAGGAGTTGTTTAAAGATTAGATAAATTTTATTTGCCCTCCCCCTAACTAAGTGTTTGAACCTTAAACCTCCTCCTCCTATTGCCAAATCGTTGTCAGATACTCAAGATAGTAAGGCAACGAGGCCCACCCTAGCTTTCACGGTCAGCCCTGACAGTAAGAGTACTTCGCGGAGAGGACACACACCTGGTGCGCCACGAGACAGTCCCCTGCCACTACCCTCCGTTGTTTTCCTCAAACCCATTTTAGATGTTGGAATTAGGTTGTCCTAATTGGTCTAAAATGTTATTATGACTTATGGGTAAGTCTTAAGGTGTGTTGTGAGTGTTTTAGATGACTTTTAAGTGCCCAAAAATAGTGATTTATGCTCAAAACCGAAACTTAAAATGACTGTTGTGAAGTGTGTTGCAGATTAAGGAAGAAGAGCATATACACATCTAAAACATATGAGAAAGCTGAAATTGAAACATCTATTCCATCATCATTTATTTAACCATGTGTGAATATGAATTTGAAAGACAATGAGCAAGTAAAAGACAAAAACAACTTGTCAAGAATTACAACAAAATGAGGAAACTATAACCACTTAACCATGTGTGCTATTGCATGTATGAAATGTGTTAAGTAGATGAGAGACTTGCTCAAATTAAGATTTAGGTCCTACACCATTCACATATCCATAAACAAAATGAAAGCATGAGAGTTACGTGTGCCCAAGAAATAAGATTGCTATAAGACATATTGTTTAATCATGTAATCTATTCCATATGAGACACCATGCTAAAGAGTGAAATATTTGCAAAAATAAAACTAAAGCATGTAAATGGAAATATGCCTTAAGTGCTTAAACTAAGATGATATGACATATGATGATTACTCTAGAGCATTTTAAACCATATAAATCATCAACACATCACTAACATCCTAGCCATGCAATTTTGGGGGGTTACTCTCCCAAGGTGTAGGCAATTATTTATTAAGCAAAACTTGAAATAAAGCAAACCACTCACAATGGCACAATGTGGAGGGAAGCCTACCAATGTTGTGCCAAAGAGGGTTGGAAAGGAAAACTTAAAGAGTATTATTATGCTAGCCACACGACTTTGTCTTGTGGACAAGTGGGACAAGAAATAAAAAACGCTTAAAGGAAAACTAAAATCTAGCCCAACGATTTTGAGGGGTTGGCTTGGCCAATCACTCTCCCAAGGTGTAAGCAACTAAAACTTGCTGAAATGAAATACAAGAATGCAAAAATGATACAAGAGAATGCAAACCTCAAGGGAACTTCCCGGGGGCTTGCTACAATGCTAGAAAATATGAGAGAAAGAAGGGGAAAGTTATCCAACTAGTGTGGAACCTTTTGAAGTGTTGTATGGATGGATTTGAGCAGCATATCCCCTTGTTTCTGGTAAGAACCTGTAAAAACCAACAAACAAATGCTTGCTGGAAACGCTGCACAATACAACAAAGTTAAGAAAAAATTATGTTTTTTACGCAGAAATTTTTCACATAAAATCTCTAAATGAAATGTTAAAATATATTACCTATCTAAGATGGTTATTAAACTGAAATATAAATTAAATGAGTGCAGAAATATAAGACTAAGTAAGCTAGGAGTTTGAGAAGACTTTGAGGGAAGACTCGTTCTTGAGGCTTTCCCAACTATCCCTTGAAGTAAACCTGCAAAACTCAAGACAAAATGTGAAGCATGGAAGTAGATAACAAGCTTGAATAGACTAACAATATGAAATACTTCAAACCCTTAGCTATCCAACAAGTATAAACCAACAAGAATACTCTTTGTTAATCTAAACTCGACGAAATTCCGCGAAACTTTCTACATTGTCTAACATGGTCATTTACATCATTCCTAAACAATAGCTACCAAAGGATGAGACCATTAGAACGTCGTTCACCACTTTGGAGGAATTATTGCAAGTGTGAGGGAAAAACTCATGGGAAATCAACCAAGCTGAAAGCCCCAGTTGATAACCTGAGGATAAAAAACCCTCGGTGAAAATAACTCTCCCAATGAAAACATCCCAAGGTACATAATCTAACTATGATCCATGCAGACCTATTACATTATTAACCCACGCAAGGGTGCGGAAATTTCATTTACAAAATTTTGTGTTGGAGGCATAAAATGCCCAATAGAACCAAATTGTCTTCAACATACTCGCATCTGATGATGCATATCTTCATGGCACATGGAGTTGACCCCCTAGTTGAATAGGCAGTCAACACACCCAAAGAGCATTAAACTTGAATGGGAAAGCCTTGTACACCAGAGCATTCTCGAGTTGAATAAGAATAGGAGCATGGTCTGAAATATAGGAATATTCCACCCATGTTCTTGAAAGACCCATAGTTGACAAAGTTCTTTCGAAGACTAAGCATCTATCAAGCCTTCTGGCAATAGCAAAATGGCTGGCACGCCCGTTACGCCAAGTAGGAACCATCTTGGTTGGCTTAAGATCGACCATCTTCAAGGAGGTAAGTAAGTCTCTCAGGAAAAACTCAAAAGAACCTAGAACAAAAGATCCACCCCAGTTTTCTTCCGAAGACAAAAGAAAATTTAAGTCACCTACTATGATAAGATTCAGGATCGTTAGTATATCACTCTTTGCAAAAGAACTCCAGAAAAGCTTTTGTTCTTTACACGGTCCATAAATATTAAGGAGTGCCACCTCCTTTTTTGAGGAAACACAACTACCTGTTAACATAATTCCACCAACAATCAGGAAAGGTTCAGATCAAAGGAGTTTGGGTCCCAAGCAACCAGTAAACCACCAGAAGTTCTTAAAGAGTTTACAGTAGCTGCAGCCCAACAAGGACGAAGTTGGAGCATAAAATCCCTCGCTTTTTGTTCATCCGAAAGAGTCTCTTGAAAAAACACAATATCTGGCCTTGTACGATCCAACAGTCTACGAACCGAGGCAGCTTTGAGGGTGCCTCCAATCCCTCGAATGTTCAATGAGAGCAATAACATCACTTCACCCTTGCCAGGGCCTTCATTGCTCTAAGGGCCCCTGAATCCAGGGAAGTAGGAATTCTTTCGTCTGCTTTATGACTAGAACTCGCCTGTTTCTTCCGTGAGCTTCTTGTTTTGACTGGTCACAGTTCTGAGGCTAAACCTCGAGACCAAGAAAATGCTTTACCCCTCTTACCTGAAGGCTGAGAGGAAGAAGAACCAAACTCCACAGTGGAATCGATGGCTTTCTTTCCTAGGGAAACAGGTAATGGCTGGGGGATTTGGACATCATTAAGGCTGGGTAACAAGGAGTCAAGGGTTTTGGAGAGATTGGAGTCCTCCTCCTCTGCCTCTCTGTAGCCTGGCAGTATGGATGAAAGTTGGTGCACGTCTTCCAAAGGAGAATCTGAAGGCACAGAATTACTAACAACTGGGGTAGCAAGGGAGGGAATCGGACTATTCCGCATAGGGGGAGGTGGCAAAGGGCCTAATGGCTGGTTCACAGCAGAAACTAGAGGATCTTCAATCGCAACAGTAGGAACAATCGGGCCCCTGGGAAAAGTAGGAGCTGTCTGTAAGGCTTATCCAATTGGCATTCATGGGAGACATTTTCTCTGACAACAACGATTAAGGAAGTTGTGCATTTTAAAAATTTCTACCGTCTAAGTTGCATTCCTTCGCTAGAAGGAAAATTGGGACCATACAAATAAACAAGCAAACATACAAGATTAAAATTTTATATTATTTATTTTATACAATATTTATTTTCCTAAAAGTCCAAGCAAGAGCACTGAAACCATCACACGTTAAGCTTTACCGCTGATAAACCTTCTCAATATTTACATTAAGGCTCTCTCAAACAGAAACTGCAGATACATTAAATAATGCTGAACTAATTTAACTTTTCCTGAGCTTTAAATTGAGAGCGCTTGGATAACATCGCCTCTTAAGCTGTGTCATCCCATTTTACTGTTACTATTATAAAGTTACTTCTATCAAAGATCACTTATGGAGACACTGATAATATCATTTTTATCATTACTTCTGCATGTTCAATGTTAAGACTGTCGCTAAATAACAACGATAGAAAGTTCACAAAAATTAATCTAATGCTATATAACACTCTAGGAAGTTCTAAATAAGTAATGGCTTGAAAGAATGTCTGCTTACAAATATTCTACAGTTCAGTCCCATATGTTAGTAGCCTGAGGCCTAATTGGGCCAAGCAAAAGTTAAATTAAGAAGTTCGGGCACGCCATACAAATAATGAATGCAATAGGAGTGTGAAGGTTAAAAATTCACAGGTCTTACTTCAGTCTCATGAAGCAGTTTACCTTAACGAAATACCAAAAATCATTGAATGGGCCAATCATACTTCCACGTTGATCCAATGTTCCAAAATATAAGCTGATAAGATCAAAGCATTTAATAAAACAAGAAGATGTGAAAAGTATACAAGTTTGTTGAACCTGCTTGCTAAGCAAGTAGTCAACTACATTAAAGATGTCTTGGATCATCTAAGAATGCGCCTAGACAGTTCAGACTTGGCATGGCTACAGTGTATTATACTGTATTATATTTTTAGCGCTTACAGAGGTTGAAGTTAAAGTTAAGGGAGTTCTTATAAACTTGCAATTGTTTTGTTTGTCCCATCCCATAGATCCTCAAGGTCTTCCGTGAAGGTTAATAAACTTCATTTCAAGAGATATATCTGGCCAGTATTTTACATTGTCATGCGTTGTGTCCAAACACATCTCGGTCAGGAACCAGTTTGCATTGAAAGCTTTCACTTGAAATGAAACATACACATATATCAAACAACACATTTATATTCAAAAGGGGGAGGTACTGTGTGGCCATCAGATTTTACAATTTCTCTGTTGAAATGTCACTCATTGGTTCCTCGCTGAGATTCAGATCAAGAATCTGTTCATATTCCAACTGCAGGGGATCCAAACATAATGAACTAAGAAAACAAATATATTATTATGTGATGAGAGAACAAAAAACTGTGAAGCTAAAACAAAGTAGTTGACAATGTTCTTTTAATTTAATTTTCTTTTTGATGCTTTTCACCTGTGCTTGGTTATGGCATTGTTTCATTCTTCTGTATTCAGCCCGTGCCTGATATGACCGATACATGGCTTGGACACGTATAATGGATCTTTCAACTCGTTCCTCGGCATATTTCCTTCCAATTTTGAAGAAGTCTTCTTCACCATCACTTTCAGGTTCTGCATTTTCAGATGAAATTTCATTGTCTGCACCAATTCCCCGTAACCCCTTACCCTTGTGACGCCAACGCAATATCGCCTTCTCGAGAATTCCAACAGACCATAAGATTTTGCGATATTGTTTTCTGATTTGATGTCCTCGATAGTATGCCTAAGCCATGAAAACAAGTCTACTCAGATAAAAAAATAACAAATGCAATATCATATGACTTGAGATAAAAGAGAAACCCTCTCCACTTAAAGATACAATACAGCAGGCATTAGATAAAACTAATTTCATCAGGGCGGAGGATGTAAACATTGAAAATGCATCAAGAACACACTCGAAAGATATCGAACAGAAGCACACCTGACAAGCAATGGATGGCATCGCAAAGAAGGTTCATGAAAGATTTCCAGGACACTGCTATTTTCCCAGCAGACCCAGAAAATAAGAATATTAAACTCTAAAGTTGTTGATTAACTACATAAATTATTAAAGATTTGTTTCACATACCATTCTTTCCCTTATCAATTCTATCTACCTGAAATAAAAAATATGTGCATCCACACAGAGTCCAAATTCCCCTTGACAAAAAGGGGGAGAAAAATGTTCACATAACTTCTATAAATGTTCCCCTCAGCATCTATGAGAAGCATGATGAACAGACCAACTCAGAACTGCAAAAGATATACGTAGTAGGGTAGGGAACTGTAATTTTTAGGTCATCTATTTATAACTTTATTCATTAAGTTGACATAGTTGAATCATTGAATGCCCGAATCAGGGGGATGAGTTTCAGGAGATTTTCTTAGTGAATGACCAACCCATTCCTTCATCACAAGATCCATTAGAGTGTGATATTGCAGATTTGGATATGTTGAAGACCTTGAAGATCTTGCTGAAGCTTCCCCGAGGAAGATGTATTCCCTCTTGTTCCAGAAGAATCATCTTGTGATCCTAGTATACATTTTGCATGAGGACATTCCATCAGCCACCATAGATTCCAATGATGAAAAAGGTTTGGTAAGTCACGTTGATGCTTCTTTTCAAGTTTCTAAATATGATGAGGACTCATTTGATGTTTTGGAAGGGATAGTTTTTTTACAAAACCCTTGGTTGATGAAGAAATTCTAGATGCTTCCATTATTTCATGTGATGAAGAGAGTGGCAACAACGATCATGATGGATTTAAGAACTTTTTACTTAGTTGGAAGACAGTTGGGGCATTGATGTCAGATTTATCTATGAAGAATCCTATTAATGACACTGATTGCAAAAATTTTATGGCTGAAAAGTCAGATTTGCACATTAATTTTCCAATCAGCCTTGAAAGTAAATTCATAATCCTCAGAAAAACCCATTCAAATTTTGTTTCCGTTTCGACCTCCGGGTGTAAAGGATGTTGAGGTATGTTGTGCATTTTCTACTTTCGTAGATCCACATCCATATGATTTCAGCAAGGGAACAAAATCGTTGCATCATGCGAACACCATCCTGAAATGGTGGTAGATGGAAAGAAGGAATGGCAGGGTATGCAAATGCATCCATTGACATTTTCAGCCATTACTCTTACTGTGTAACAAACACATGTAAAATCAGCAAAGAGTACAGTGTTCATCAAACCCCATACTTCAGCTAGCGGCATAGTGATTTTTCCGTGTAGTGTCATGTTTCAGCCATCCAAACAGGGGCAACAAACCCTAGAATGCAATCTAATTTGTCGTTTCAGATCTTTCTATTTTCCCTTGATGTGTGGGGGTTTTCTTGATTGCAGCAAAAGAAGATAATCTGTTTGCAGATTTTTCTTGGAGTCACCAAAGAACTCTTCATTGTTTGATGATGTGCAGGACTTTTATAGCAGCAAAGAGGGAAAATCATCAGAGGATGTAAATCAGCCCTTCAAGAAGTTTTTGATGGTGTTTGAACTTTGAAGGTATGTCCCATTCATTTTCTGGAGGTTTTTTCATATGTGAGTCCTATCCAACAGTAGATGGACTATGTATTGCCTCACTTCACCTTGGTGGTTGACATATTGTCCTAGTAAGTGGGTCACCCTCGGGAAAAGGGTTGCTACTTGGGGGTCTCCTTGAAGGGTCATCGTACCATTCCCACAAATACTTATCATTTTCCACACTTCTTCCCTTTCGTTTCCTCACCTTTTGGGTTTTCGGTCTTATTGACCCCAAGAAGGGCTTGTACCTCATTTCATCGGAAGAAGGGGATAAAGGCCCAAAGGTTTGTAGCTGGCAAAAGATAAAAGCCATGTATTATCCTCTAGATGCTCGCTCTAAGGGTGATTCGATGCACATGTTTGGGTGGTTCTTTTATTAAATATGTCTTACTTGGCATGATACATGTGACTTGTGGACCCTTGGAGAAAGTACTTGTTTGTGTTTGCAGGACTTTTCCATGCCAGGTGAAATCTTTTCCATGGAGGAACTAAGTCACTTGGACCTTCATAGGGGTTTGAAGCCCACATGATGGATGATGCGCCCCAAGCCATTGCACACTTAAGAAGATGAATGTTGCCTTTGGAGGCACTTGGATAGCATGCGAGGATGACATTGTGGCTCCTTGCACTTGAACAATTGCCTTGGGAGGTCTAGGACGTCATACCCTAGCCCTTGACATCACTTTTCTTGATTGGGTTTCGATGGGGTTTGATGATTATGGTGGTTATGTGATGTGATTTGATGGAGAGAGATGCATTACTTGTCACCCTAGCACACAACGAGGTGACACATGGCCTTTGGAGACCCAACGACTTTCACCTAGTGGTTCAATGTCTCTCTTGGAGGCCTAACGTCACCCTTTTAGGTCATGACGTCACCCTTTAAGGGTTTTCATTTTATGTTATTTTGTTATTAGTAAAATATAAAGACAAATTAGCAATGTTCCACCAAGACTCCATGACGGGGAGACGCGGGTTCAAGGAGACGCACAGGGGGGACGTGTGGAAGCACCGCCATATTTTAGGGATTTTAGGGAAATGGGGGACGTCACACACACACATATATATATAATTTTAAAAATAAAAATAATAACGATAAAATCTCAATAATAAAAATTCATTCCATGCAAATTCACCAGTAAAATGATAAATCAAAATACTAAATACTACTAAATTGAAAATTCAAATTTGTAAATGATATAAGCACGATTCAAATTCAAATTCAGTAATGAAATACATTGATTCATAAATCAAAATGAAAAAGAAATAGTAAAATAAAAATATTGATACTCATCATTCATCATTCTAGAATCTAATTAGTACTAAGCAAAATAGTAGATACTAAAGTCTGAATTAGTAAATTGGAATTACTCAAACTCAAAAATAATAAAGAGTGATGAGTCAAAGACTCGGTCTGAGGTCATCAGTATCTAGAGTCAAGACTCAAAAGTTAAAACTGAAAACTAACAATGAACAATAAACATTGAAAATAAAATGAGCATCATGGAGTCAATCTCATTGACTAGTCCTCTACATCCATTTGTTGCATGAAGTCGTCAAGACCATCAAAGGGAATGTCACTATTTGTCTCTGAGTCAGAGTCACTCTCGTGAGTAACCAATGGCACACCAACCAAACCATGTTGCAACTCATCTGATTCATCCTCCTCATCTATCTGTGCACCATCCTCTGGATCCACATCCCATCGTGTCATTGGTCCCCTTCATCCCCATGCATGGTCCACCAACCAATGGGGTCATCCTGGCCTAAGTCATTGCGATCTTCCCTCACATCAGGCTTGTTGAAGGGACCATTGAGACTTGCAAACTACATCCACTATCTCCTAAGTGTTCTCCCCTCTTCTGCATTGTACATCTTTGTAATGGCAGCTCGAAATCCCTTCTTGACCTTTGGATCCTCAATGGGAAGAATTCTACCAGGCCTTGCCACATACCATTTTGGGTTGAGTGCATACGCTACCATGTCCAAAGGTGTTTTCATTCGATCTCACCTACGCTAAATAATGGGTCGAATCTGGGTCGTATAGAACTGTAAGGATGGATTTTTCTCACAAATGGATGGCTTCACTTGACCCAACATGCTATCAAAAGTCTCATAGATTTCTCCAAGACTAGGAGAATCTGTGTCAGTGTAGCGAATGACCTCAACTATAGGGCGTAAGAGTGACACTAAATAACCACAATATGCCCACCAATCATTATCCAATATTTGAACCTTGATTTTCTTTCCCTCATCTGTCTTGGATTCTTCCCACCTACTCCATTCCGGTGTCACAACCATGGCCTGCAATGTCAGTTGCACCTCCAACATCCTCTCCAATAAGAGAAAATAGCTAGCATCTCTAGTCTCTGTGGGCTTGAGGAATTCCTTCCTGGACTAAGACCTGTACATGGCTAAGGAGGTGTGGCGGTTGCAGAGAAACATTTGCACATTTCTCGCAACTGTCACCAAGATGGATACCCACTCAATTTTACCAATGTCTTTCAATGCATTGTTGAGTGCATGCACACAACAAGGGGTCCAGAAAATATGCATGTATTTACTCTGAATCAACAACCCGACTGATTTCCACACTGCTGCTGCATATATCACAACATGTACAAGATTGATGGGCCCAACCTCCTCTATAGCATCTTGAAGAATCTCAAATTGTAAATTTGCGTCTTTGTGTTTTCCAGAACAATCAATAGATCTAAGAAAGAAAGGCCCCTCTCTACATGTAACTATGATGTTGATGAGTGGACGCTTGGCAATGTCTGTCCATCCATCCATGACAATAGAACAACCTTCCCTCACCCATGTCTGTCTCATCTGTTCTTTGTGCACAGTGATATTGGACACTCGTCTGTCTAAGATCACAGTCCTCAACTTATGTTCACCTGGGGGCACATATGAGGTTCCTGTTGTTGCAATTGCCTTGACTATCTCCTTATAATAAGGAGAGTGACTAACATGGAAAGGAATGCCATTGGAAAAAAGAAACTTACCAATGGCACCATTTGTATCAACACGGTTCAACTTATTGTACATCCCTGCAACAGTTGGTCCCATTGCACAAGAACGAGAACCCTTATGTTTGGATGTAGATACCGATATCCCACTATCAATAGGAGATGGTGGAGGCATATGGCCCATGGATGATTTCTTTCCTTTTGATTTTCTTTTGGAGCTTGTAGTTGCTCCCACATTCTGATAAGCTTTGCTCATGAAATTTTGGCTAGCGAAGGTGCCTCTTGCATCTGCTTCCATTTGTATCCTCAAAAGCTCGGATCTTTCCAGCATGCTTAATTTTGCACATATAGTAACCCCTTTTCCACCTATGCCCAAAAGGTGCATCTTAACTCAACTATAACTCCCAGTCCAAGGATGGACACAAATATTGCATGTCCATTTGCGTGTCCCACCTCTTTTTCCTCCTGGTTTTCTAGTGGTTGAGGAGCCAACTACTTTGGTGGCATATAACAAAAATGGTTTTCTTGGATCTAATGTCCCCTTTTCATAACTTGGCAATATCTTTGGTGGGGATAGATCATTGCCTTGGGTTTCATTCAATGATAATGAGGTGTTTCCAATCCCACTTTCAACCTGTGTCCTGTTATCGCACAATTTGTAGGAAGGGTTTAGGTTAGCTTGAGTCAAGGCTTCAAACTGGCGTAACAGGAGCTTCCCCACCCACTGTCACCTCGATGGGGAGCTCTTTCTATTTGGGATGGCTAGTCCAAGGGAGACGTCCCTAGTAATCTGGGTCTCTGAGGGGCTAAAGGTTTAATGGATCAAGGTGAGAGTTTCCCTTCACAGATTACTGCCAAGAATGAGATAGTCAAAGAAGAGGTATATCACTGAACGAGCACCTGTTTGCGAG
>ML840842.1:14549-41072 GCA_009831015.1 Picea engelmannii | reverse complement strand
CCTCTAAAAATTCTGGTCATGAAACAAAAAACGAGAACAGTTCTTCCGAAGGCACACAAGTGGCAGGAGACAAAACAATCACAGAAAGGAAAAGAAAACAGGTGGATCACCTAGAAGGTGAATTCAAGAAGATCACACCATCCACCTTTGACGAAGAATCTAGGATGGGTGAAGAGGTTGAAACTTGGTTACTGGATATAAAGAAATACTTCCAGATTTATAATTATTCTAGTAACATGAAAGTTTGAATGACCATTTATAACCTAAAGGGAAAGGCGAGTATCTGGGGACAAGACCTAAAATTGGCCAAAGGATTAAAAGAGAAACAGATGGAATGGTCATATTTCAAGAAATACTTCAAGAAACAATATTTATCAGAAAGTTGTTATGAAAGAAAGACTAAGGAATTTTATGAGGTAAGACTCGGACAAATCACCATGGACAATCTGATAACTAAATTTATTGAATTATTGAGATTTGTGACATACATCAAGGAAGACAAAGTAAAAATACAGTGGTTCCTAAGCTACCTGCCAGAGTCATACAAGGACATAATTGAATTCGACAATCCCAAAACTTTAAAAGAAGTTTTTAGAAAGGCCCGGATGTGCTATGATCAGTACAAACAGAGGTTTGAAATTCCAAAAACATGGAAGGATAATAAGCATGACAGAATGAATCAGCGGAAGAAAGGCTTCCAACCAACCCCTTTCCAGAATATGGCAAAGAACTTCCAAAAGAAAGATTTTTATTCTAACAAGTAGAATGCCCAAGGGGGAGGTAGACAAGTTAATCTGGGAGCCAAGAAAGTTGGAGACAACCCTAGGGAACCGTTAAAGTGTTTGGAGTGTGGAGAACCTCACTTGAGGAGAAACTGTCCACGTTTAACTTCCGCAGCAATGACCACAACCCATAACCTGCAAGAAGCCTCTATAGTAGGATATGTGGGAAGAAGCGTGCATAGAATTAATGTAGTTGTAGATGACCGACAAGATGATCATCAATCCACTATTGTGTAGCTTGAAGGTAAAATTCATGATAATCACATTTCTATTTTAATCGACCCAAGAGCTATTTTGAGTTATGTTACTCCTGGTTTAGTTGATTCAAACAAGCTCAAGAAAGTAAAGTATGCTAAGTCCTAGTTAGTACAGTTAGCAACAAGGACTAAGAGAAAAGTAACAGATTTCATTTCTGAATGTGAACTCAGTTTAGATGGCCAAAATACAAAGTTAAATATGAATATTTTACCTTTGGGATCTTACGATATAATCATTGGAAATGACTGGTTAGAGAAACATAAAATAATTTTGAACTATTACGAAAAGTCACTTGCAGAGATGAAAACAACACAGTTAGGACAGTACAAGGTATCAGAAAACCAGTTCCAGTTTGGCATATTTCAACCATGCAGTTTAAGAAATGCATGAATAAAGGTTTTCAAATTTATGCTATTCAAGTAACTAATCTATTAGAAGAAGAAGATAAACCCGATCTAGAAGGCTTTACAGTCCTACATGGGTTTAGAGATGTATTTGTGGACAAAATACCAGAACTACCTCTGATAAGAGAGATAGATTTCTCTATCGATCTACTGCCTGGATCTACCTCGATATCTAAGGCACCCTATAGTATGAGTTCACCCGAATTAACAGAGATGAAAATTCAACTACAAGAACTATTGGACAAGGAATATATTAGACCAAGTGTCTCGCCTTGGGGAGCATCGGTCCTTTTTGTTAAAAAGAAATATGGAACTTTAATATTATGTATTGATTATCGACAATTAAACAAGATGAAGATTAAGAATAAGTATCCTCTACCCATAATTAATGACCTATTTGACCAAGTGGGAGGAACAAATATTTTCTCTAAGTTAGATTTAAGGTCTGGTTATCACCAAGTCAGAATAAAGGATGAATATATAAATAAGACAACTTTTAGAACGAGATACAGACACTATGAGTTTGTCGTAATACTGTTTGGTCTTACTGATGCACCAACAACCTTTATGTGTTTGATGAATAGTATATTCAATTAATATTTGGACAAATTTGTATTGGTATTTATCGATGACATTTTAGTTCATTCGAAAATGGAAGAAACACGAGATATAATGATACTTGAGATCTATATGCTTTGATCTGTCATAAAGCACCATATTTTCTGTGAGCTTTATATAGCTCTGATTATCACAATGGATAATCGTAGTCTCAAGATTTTCACCAAATAACCCAGAAATAAGTTTTCTGAGCCACATTTCTTCTCTGCTCGCATTGCTAGCCACAATATATTTAGCCTCGACTGTTCTTTGAGAAATAGATCCATGCTTCTGACTGGACCAGGAGATCATGGTTGATCCTAAACTGAAGCAGTATCCAGAGGAACTTTTTTTTTCTACTGGACTTCCAACCCAGTTTGAATTTGCATAGCCATGCAACATTACACCACCACTGTATGTATATTGTATACCATAAGCAGTGGTACCTCAAAGATATCTCAAGATGTTCTTACTTGCCACCCAATTCCTTTCTCTCGGCTCAACCATAAATTGGCTCAATGCATTGACTGTGAATTGCATGTCAGGTCTAGTATGAGTCAGGTACATTAAAAACCCAATAAGATGCATACACATGGTGGGGTCCACCAAATCTGATTCTGTGTCTGATTCATGCAGCGTCTTTAGATTAGAAACCATAGTAGTTGTCATACTCCTGCAATTCATCATGCCAAACCTTTTCAATATGTCTACTGCATATTTTCCTTGAGATAAGCAAATCTCGTCTGGTCTTTTCCAGACTTCTAAACCCAGGAAGTAATGCATGAATCCCAAATCTTTCATTTCGAACTCCAAAATGAGCTACCTCTTGCACCAGGCTATCTGATTTTCTTCTCATGTGAGGAACAAATCATCCACATATAAAACCAAAATAAGGGGCTGATTTTCAACAACTTTAAAGTAGAGGTTAGGATCAACACTACTTTTATTGAACCCCAAGATTTGAAAAAAGCCATCAATCCTGTCATTCCATACTCTGGGTGCTTGTTTAAGACTGTATAAGGCCTTCTTTAACTTACACACATGAGAATCCTTGTTATGCACTACAAATCCATCAGGTTGTTCTACACAGACTTCTTGTTCCACTTCACCATTTAGGAAATAAATTTTTACATCCATTTGATGCAATTTCCAACCAAGTATAGAAGCAAGAGAAAACAAATGGTAGTATACCTGGCTACTGGTGCAAAACTCTCGTCATATCCTATACCTTTTTTCTGGGAGAAGCATCTGGCTACAAATCTTGCTTGATACTTTTCAACACTCCCATCAGCTGCATGTTTTATCTTGTACAACCATTTGGATGAAACAACTGATTATCTTTAGGCTTGGGAACTATGTCCCATACATTGTTCTTCATGATGGACTTGTATTCATCCAACATGGCATCTTTCCAAACCTGCAACTTGTTAGCTTCTTCAAATAAAGAAGGTTCTGCATCACTAATGTTACTTACCAAAGTAACATAACCTGCATACCTTTGAGGCCTTTTTCTTTCTCTGAAGGTTCCTAAGGGGGATACATGTTTCTCTACTTCATGTAGAGTTTCTTTGAGCCAAGAAGGTATTCTTTTGATAGGAGGTTCTTCAAGAGACTTCTCCAACACCTCAATAGGTTCTAAAGGAATATCTTGATCCATTGGATCATCATGACTTTCCTCCCTCTGAAAGTCAGAACTAGAAGTTTTAGCTATAGGGGAGTCTGTCTCTTTTGTTTCATCATCAATCTATAGCTCTATAGAATGCTTGAAGACAACTTCCTCATGGAAGGTTACATCTCGGCTGACTCCGATCTGCCATTGTCCTGGGATATATATCTTGTAAGCCTTAGAAGACTCACTATATCCTACAAATATCCCTTTCTTTATTGAGGGTTCCATCTTAGTTCTCTTCTCCTTAGGCACATGAATGTATACTGGAAAATCGAAGATCCTCAAGTGTCCTACTTTTGGTTTCTTACCAGTGAAAGAATATTCAAGGTTTTTATCCTTTAGGATTGCATACACACATTTATTCTGAATGTAGACGGTTGTACCTGTTGCTTCTACCCAAAGAGAGTTGGGAAAATATTGATCAAGCATCATGGATTTTGCAACTTCACATACGGTCCTATTTTTCCTCTCAGAAACACCATTTTGTTGAGGATTGTAGGGGATTGTCAACTACCTTTTAATTCTATCTTCTTTTCAAAATCTTTCAAACTCATGGGATTCATATTCCCCTCCATTATCTGATCTTAGGATCTGAATGTTCTTCCCTGTCTGATTTTCTACCAATGCCTTAAATTCTTTAAATTTAGCAAATGCCTCACTTTTCAATTTCAGAAAGTAAATACAACATTTTATAGAAAAGGTCATCAATAAAAATAACATAATACATATAACCATTCAAGGAAGGAGATGACATTGGCCCACATATATCATAATGAATAAGTTCTAAAATTTCTTCAGATCTACTGTTACTATGAGGAAAGGACTTCTTTGTATTTTTCCCAAGTAAACGACATTTGCATACTTAATTGTTATTAGAGGGAATGAGAGGCATACAACTTACCATTGATTGAAGTCCTGGAAGTGCCTTGTGTTATCACCATGACGATCATGCTTCAAAACTGAGTTTAAATTTAGCAGGTGACTAAATCAGTGTAGGGACATGACATTATTTGGAGGTTTGGGTCAAGTGTGGCGGTAATATGGACAAATATGGAGGAACAATGAAGGAAGGAGTCTTACAGACCATTGATCTCAAAGCAACCCATATTGACGATTAAGGCCCATATCGGGCAGTGAACTAGCGCATAACTTAATTATGCAAGGGAAGACCGGGGAAAACCTTTGTGGTTTTAATAGTGGATGCATGGAACCCTCATATATACATCAAGGCTAAAGGCGGTTTGCCTAAAACCATTTTTGCAAAAGCCTCAATGTCACGTGTTCTAATACGTTAAATCAACAATTCATGTAGGAGAAAGAGACGGCTGGTCAAATCACCGCATGCCATGCGTTCGGGTACTTCACAACCATAAAATGTCAGGGGAACACCATCGGATAATGAACTCAAAGGATAATGATTTGATATGGATTGGCCGATCATGGTAAATCAATGCACATGCAAGTGATATTATCAGTGATTAATGATTGGAACTTGATAACTACTGATATTCAAGTATGGGTGGCGTTATTCTTCTCCCGGAAATCATCGTCCCATGCATAAGTGGAGTAATATTGATCTGGATCGATTTCTTTAGTTTTGTAGACTTGAGGGAGACAAAATCGTGGCCTATGCAAGGTCGAAAGATATGGATAATGTCAATCGAATAGTGTCCAGTGCAACGGGGTTCTCAACTAATGTGTCAAGCTTACCAATAAGTGAGAAACAAAGGTGGGTTGCGTAGATATTAGCAACCAAATTTCATACAGAGCCCGCCACTGAATTAGAGTCGGGGGTCAGATTAAACCCTGTTATGAGGGACCTAGTCATCAATGAACACACAGACAAAACCTACAAGTAGGCAGCAAAGAAGAAGCAGAGAAAACAATAGAGAGTAGAAATTAGAGCTGAGACGATGGAAAGCGTCGAAGAAAATCAACTCGCTTGGTTAAGCACTCTGAAAGAGGAAATCCCTAAGATGAAATGAACTCTCAGGTAGGATTAAGTACATTCCAACAAATTCTGGATAGATGGCAGCTAAATAAAGGGGCCCCAGATATGACAAACCTGTTCCTAATGGTCCCTTTAAAATAAGATAATTACTATTATAAATTATTCCTTTTTGTAACTTATCTCTATTTTTAGAATTATGGGGAATTCTAAATGTTTTGAATTCCATAAGTAATTCCCCTATATATGTGTTATCTCAAGAATATGAAAATCATGGATAAAATAGGATCCTTCCCTCTGTGCTGGAAGACTTTTGTAAATTTGGGGCTAGAATGAATATATAAATGCAGAAGTGGATTTTGGACTCTTTATGAAAAGATTCTAACTGGCGGTGATATGAGTCTTGTTTTCTTTCACAGTACGTGTTTCCTGTAATATTATATTTCAGTTACACTTCCATCTATCTAAATTGGAGAAACAAAAACCCGGAATTCATCATTGTGATGCTCTTGGCTTAGCAATTTAGACTATGTTTATTTCTTCTTAACCAATTCAGAATTCATTTTAAATATGCTCTGATGCAGTTATATGTTTCTTTTTCCTCTGATGCCTTGCAAATTTTAGATATAAACTCAAAATGATCGCCTCATTTAGTCTTTCCCTATTGATAGTTTCATGTTTTGACAATGCATTTTTCATTCCTGACTCCATAGCCCAAATGTCATCTTCATTTCTTCAGTTATTTGATAACCCGCCCCCCACCCCCCCCCAAAACAAACCAAATCTAGCCACTAATTTCCATAGATATATCAAGTAACATGAGAGAGCCCTCTCTGAGTTGAGAAGGCTAGTGCCTTAGCTCTAAAGCTAGTTGAAACAATTACCTCTTTCGTTTTTCTATTCAGCCGGACAAAATTTACAAAGTGTTAACATTCTGGCACCGTTGTCGGGGACGAATTGAAATTTTTTTCCTGGGAAAGAATGATATGGTTGAGTCCTAAGGTCTGAGAGCAATAGACACTCAGGCACATATTGGTTGTATTCCTACTCTGGTGACTCCACACATCAAAAGATCAGTTTGAAGGCAATTCCACTGGTAGAAGAATCCAAAAATTTTCAATTTTCACTGACGACTCCACTCTCAATGAAGAATCCAGCTTCCAAAACATCAATGGCGACTCCACTCGTAATGTGGAATCTAGATCCCAAGATTCCATTGGTGACTTCACTCAAATTTCGAATACAGAATGTAGTTCAGAGGATTCACTGAAAGACAATGCCCCTTGGCTGAGGTAGGAGAAGGCATTATGAAAGAAAACAAATGCTCAAAATGGGATTTTTTTCAGATCATTTTGCTATTTGTTATAAGTTTTCTCTGGTATTTTCTCGAAAATGATAGACAAGTTCTTCTTTGCTTATTGCATGCAAATAATGACCATGACAATCCAGAAAATATATATCCCCCTCTTAAAATTACACGAACGTCCCCTCAGTTTATCACTCATTTTGATAAAGAAATTTCATCTTGGCTACGTGATGACCATAACCAAGTTGATGAGCTTCATGAAACCAGGGTTGATATTTCATCGCCTACACTTGACCCAACACCCTCCAAGACTCAGCATAGATACAGACCCTTAAATTTACCCCACATCCTTCATAATTTCCCTCCAAAACACTATGAGTACCTACCTATGTTTGATGGGGAACCTGATAGGATCTCATCTGAGAAACACATCCAAGAGTTTGAACATTTTATAGATTTGTTTGAGATTGAACATGATAATGTTTGTATGAGGGCCTTCTCTCAATCTTTGAAAGGAGACACCAAAGACTTTTTTAAACATTTGCAGCCAGAGGAAATTAGCTCATGGGAGGAATTAAATGACATCTTTTTAAAGTTTTGGGGCAATAAGAAGTCTTTGGACCTACAACTTAGAGAGTTCTATGCTTTGGAAAAGCAGTACAATGAAACTATTTCTGTATTCAGTAGAAGGTTTTCCAGTATCTATCAAAATTTACCTAAAGAAATTTGACCCCCTGAAGCTGCTGCTATGCTCCATTTTTCAACTACTCTCCATCCAGATTCGTCTCTCCTTCTTATGGAAAACAGATCCAAGTCCTTAAAACAAATGTTCTGTGATGCTCAGGACATTCAACACAACATCCAAGCATGTGAGAAGATTCAAAATGAAGGACCAAATGCCCAACAACATGAAAGGGAATATGAGAGGAAAAGGGTTGATTGGGATCCTGAACATAGAATCGAAAACATAAGAGGTCCTCTTGCATTTTCTTATGCCAATGATTCCGCAAAAAAAAAAAAAATTATATTCCACCTGATGAAAGAAGGGTTGCTGATCCATCTCATGATGAGCAAAGGGATGATTATTTTTTATATTCATTTATAGATGGTCAAGAGAATGAGATTACCAATCTGTTTGTTGAAGAACAGGTCGATGTCCCTAATTTGTTCTTGTTAAATGACATCTCATAGACAAATGATTTGCCTGTATATGACAAATATGAGGAGGATTGCGATGTTGAAGACGTTCTTTTTCAACAGTACAGTGAGATAAGTCAACCTGCATATTACAGTTACAAAGGGTAGAGTATTGGATCAGGCGAAGAAAATTCTCTACCATTATGCTTTGCTGCATTCAAATTTTTGAGAGAGAATTCTAAAATCATTGTTGAAGCAAGCAAATTCGTGTTGATGCAAAGTCACACCAAACCAACAAAACATATTGACATGATATTAGAGCACTCTTCTCAGGTTCTCGATGATCCTATTCCTTTTTTTGTAGAAGACCTTGTCAATTCAAAGGTGCAGTCAATGATCGAAGACAATGCTAAAAGTGAGCATGTCCAACAATCCAAAGAGATGGAGAAATGTACCTATGACAACACTGGAGAAAATGAAGAGGGTTTTGAGTCAGGTAAAAAAACCCTGCCATTGTGTTTTTCCTCATTCAAACTCATCAAAACCGAAGATTCATTTCAGAATTACTTCCTCATGGTCTAAACTCTGAAAACCTGTATAAGCCTGAAAGTCCATTTCTCATAGCCAAGTTCATTTTCTAAGAACTATTAATTTGGAGGTCCATCCTTGTGCATTTGAGACTTAAATTGAAGTTTTCTGGTCAATAGCATCCCTTACAGCCTCTTAAGAACCCTCTTTCTGTGTCATAGAGACCCCTCAGTCGAAGAAAGCACACAAAGGTGGCAAGATAGTTCGAACAAAACCTGTGGACATGCACCTTTTTGACACAGAACCCATGGCAAGGTAAATTTTTTGAAGAGTAGGATGCCTCTCTTTCTGCCAGAACATCCAGAGAGGCCACTCAGAAGTAGCAAAACAATTTGCACTAAATTTTGATGGCAAGAAAACCAAATTTGGAGATTTGGAATTTGAGGTGACTGAAGACTCCATCTCAACTACAACATGGATTCCCATTTCAGGAGAAAATTGGTTCAAGGCCATGGTATTGAGGTCACATTTTGTTAAAGATATTTTCAAGCTTGAATACCAAGACAATGATTTATCTAAGAGTGTGCCAAGGAATCAATTGATTGACCAGTTTGACAGAATGTTGAAAATCATACAGAGATATTTTATTTGTGAAGGGAGATTTAACACCCTGTATCATTACCACATAAGGTTGTTGTTGCATTTTACTAGTAAGGTTCAGATGAATATTCCATATTACCTGCTGAGAAGTATAGGTAAAATGGTAGATAGGGTGCAAGCCAAATCCAAGGATTTGGACTCCAGTCTTTTCCACTCTGGACGTATCAGGATGCTTGTCTCTGAAGAGTTGGGAAAGAAAGATATCTCCTGGGAGATTTTTTTGGTCTGTTCTCACTTCAAGCTGGACCCAACACCTACCCCCCAATCATAGATTGCAGGCTCTTCATCACCTATCAGTACTAAAACAGAGATCAACAAGAAGAGAAAGGGAAGAGACCCTATTTTAGAGATCAATAAGCAGGTCAGCGAAGTTGAGGAGGAAGTCTGTCCTTCCCCACACATATATTTCTCACCACCACCTCCACCAGGGTTAGAAGAAGTTCCATATTCTACCAAGGTGACATCAAAAAAAGGGAAGAAGCTTCTCTTTCCCTCTCCTCCTCCAGCAGTTGAAATCAAAGGTAAAATACCTTTCACTAGGTCATCAATTCCTAAGGGGGATTTCAAAGGACATCCTTTACAAGAAACCCATGTATAGAAAATCAAGGGTAAAGGTACCAAAAGACCTTTGGAGAGGGAAGATGAAATCCCTATGAAGGATTGTAAAAAACCTATGAAGAATAAAGAACAGGCTGTTGTGCAAGAGAAGAAGCATAAAGGAAAAGGTTTTGAGAAGACTGATGAAACATGCAAGGAAACTCCTGTACATATGGAAGAAAAGGATGAGAAGGAGCCTGCTGAGACTGCACATGTCCCCAACCCCCTTGGCATCCAGACCTATAAAAGACTTATTAAGCAGATTAGGGATGCAAGGAGAGAAATAGATCGTCTCAAAGAAGAAGACAAGGTCCACTTGGCTCAGATGAATGAGATCATGATTAGCTACAGCCATACCCTAGACTTGGCAAGGTTCACAACAAGAAAGGCTCTGCCTCTTCGTAAACAACTGAAGAATCTTTATAGATAGAACAAGGGTTTCCAGGCTCACAACAGGAAGCTAAAGGAAAAACTGAAGCATTTCCAAGATGAAGTAATCCAAAATAATTTACAGGTGTTGATTGAGGCTGCCATTGAAGATGACAAGCTAGCAGCTAAGGAGAGCACAACTATACTGAAGAAGCCTACCAGTGTTAAGAAGAAGAAGTCTACTGAGTTAGTTGGAGACACTCTTTCCACCAGAAAGAATGTGAGGCTAAGTGTTAAAATGACAAAGTAGCTGGTAGTGGTAAACCCCATTTTTTAGAGTTGTTCCTTCTTGGGAAGGTTAACTGATATGCACATACTAGGTTTTTCCACCTATATAGGCTTCTATGTGTTTAGCTATATGAATTTTGGAATTTTTTCTAAGTGCTAGCTTCGCTCAGTGGTAAAAGCACCTAAGTAAATTGATTTGTCATCATGGAAGGACACAAACATCTCTACACACGTTCAGAAGTCAAATACATTGCATTTTTGGCATAGCTACCCAAACCCTTATGCAGACGCAGCGTAAGTGGCGTTGCGTAATATTTTACAGAACGCAAGATTGTCATATAGGCGCTACCCACAAGCACTATGTAATATCTTATAGAGAGCAGGTTTACACACAGGCGCTACTCAATTTTGCAACAGAGGACAAATGTAGCCGCACATATGCAACACAGGGGCGCTACCCATAGGCGTTGTCTTCTCTCCTTGTTCCATTTTAGGGGGTGCTACACAAAATTGCTACCCAAGGGAGTAGCCAACAAACACCAGGGATCTAGGAAGACTAAGCCAACAATTTTGGATAAGTTAATAATGAAATAACTGACAGAAGTAGCAGTTGGCATGTAGAGGACAACTACAAAGTCCAAAGGGACATATGGAAAAATAGGAGCTGAGCAGCAAAAGAGGATCAAAGCAGTTAGAGGCATTATTAGGTTTAGTCACCAACACTTCCCTATTTTATAGCATAGGTTGTTATCTTAGTTATTAGAATAAATAAATGTTCTGATATTTTTAAGGAAAAGAGGCCAGCTCGTACCTCCAGTTGTTGCCTCCATTTCTTGTTATAAATATGTAGTTGAATTGCTTTAATGGGTTCGGATGGTAGAGCAAGGCTCCCAAGAAACTGTAATATTTTTGATAAAGTGACTGTGATCTAGTATGTACTGGACTTAAGACTTTTTTACTAATAGAAATCAACTCCTATTTCAGACTATTTGCTTCTAATGCTAAATGTTCATATTTGAATGCTTCATATGGATGATTGTGTTAATGATATGATGGATGTTTGATCATTTTATTTTCATGGTGTTTATTTAGCTCCTTAGTTTCCATTCTCAAGAAGATCTTGTTTTAAGAAACTTTCTTCCTTTGGTATTTTGTGGACCTGATGTTTGCAGTAGCTCTTATATTCCTCTCGTTCAAGTCTTCTTTCTATCCATATTTACTCCCAAACTACTGGTTGAAATTAGTCAAGACCTTATTTGTTGTTACATGTTAGCCCTGTTTCTGAGTGAGGATATTATCATTTCGATTTTTTCCATTTGACCTTTCAAAATACACTCATACTTTCACATATCATCTGATGGGTACTGAGCTTACCTTCCTTGCAATCAGAAGGTGACTCCTAGTGCTAACACTTGGTACCTTACATGCAATATATCCTTATGCATAAATGTGTGATCAAACTTTCTATCCCATAAATGATTAAATAACATAAGAAATCATATGATTACTATGACTACTATGGATAAAAAGAATAGATACTTTATTGTCAATCAAATACCTAAGGTCCCTCCCCCACTTGTCAAACTAAAACAATTTAGTCATGCCAATGTAATATTTTTTGAAAATTCCATAATATTAAATAGTTTGTTCTTATTCATGAAATATATAATAGTTTATTCTTATTCATGACATTTATAATTATTTATGATTGAAAATACTTCTTCAATCAATAKATTTAGAGACTAGAATTTTCCTAGATCATATCACATGAGAATATACTCACCACACGAAATATATTTCATGATCTATAATTTTCCTAGATCATATCACATGAGAATATACTCACCACAAGAAAGAGATTTCATGATCCAAACAACACRYAGTGCATGTGATATCCCCTCAGGGAGCCATCAATCCACATAATTTTCATAAAATTGATTCAATGCTACATGTTATCACACAATATATACTTGYYGAAAGCCTAAAGGCATGTAGGCCTAGATTGAYGTCACACGAAGGTAGTCCTATCATTGTCACCCCAATAGGATGCCTCTTTCTATTTAGGAGGAGAAGAAACTCACTCCAAGGGAGACATCCCAAGACCTAGTTGGTTGATAAAGGGAGATAATACAATGATAAAACCCACCCCTCTCTCTAGGTCACTCAAAAAAGAAGTCACTTGGTATGGTCTAGAGGGTCAAGGAGAAGTTCAAGGTGAATGGTACCTGTCGTTTACCATTGAAACAACAAACATTAGAAATAACCAATGATATCAATGTTTCAAATTAATGACTTCAAAATGGAAATATACTACTAAAACACTCTTATGTATAGACAAAATAAAGAATGTATAGCAGCAACAATATGTCCAGAAATTACAAGTTATGATGACAAAAAATGATATAAAGACTTTTCAATTTGATAGTACTTTGTCACTTACAATTTCAAGATTAAAATAATTCAATAAATGACTTCAATAGGATGTCAAAACACTTGTAACAAGAACAAAATAAATAATGATGACAACAACAAAACCACTTCAGAAAGTACTTAAATTAGGCAATTAAACAAACACTTTAACATATAATGATAGTAGTTTTCCTAGTACAAGTGTTGGGTGGTTTTATGGACAGTTTGAGGATTGTTAAGGGGCTAGAATGTTGGTTGTAACAATATTTATAGCAACAACAATATGACTATTAGTGTTAGTGAGAGTTTCAAGAAGATAATTTGAAAGTGTGTTTGATGTCATTCATCCACAAGAGTATAGAAACCAGTGTCTTTTAGGGGCTTATGGAGTGAATAATACTAACAATATCACTTGAGAAATAAAATAATGATAATGCTTATCCATGGGAAGAGGTAGATGCAAGAGTTATTGGAACTTCAAGGCCTCAAGCATCTAAATATTTTAAGTGAGGTTTTGCTAGAGAGTAGTCACTTATAGGCCCTAGCTTACCTTCCTTCCTTAGATTTTTGAAAGACAATTGATTTGGTGATTTAGAATGAAATTACTATAGAACTAGCACTTTAGGGCTCTAATAATTACTCCCAAAAAATGTATAATTGGCAAGATCAAGCTAGTAGAAGAGTTATAGAGAGAAATAAGCATTTGTTGTTTCTCCCCTAGGGTTTAAACAAAAAATTTCATGATCTTAGACATGAAACAAGTAAATTTTACCACAAACATCCATAACATGAATAAAAATGTAGATTTTCCTCTTACTTCACCAAGAATAATCGAGTCAAACCCTAGTTGAAGATCATTCCACTATGAAAAATGCCAAAATACACCACCATAAAGCTCTCCCAAGATGTGCACTAGTTATTTCATCCAATAACCCTTAAAGAGGGTGAAAATTTCAGACCACCACTTCTGCCTGATGAGTTATGGTGAAAATGAATGTCACTTTATGTCTATTTATACCAAAATTATGACCTTTAATTACTTTAGGTCAAAATATCAGGGCCGACCTGGCCAGTTTACTAAAAAGTTACATTTTTACCAAAATAAATTCAATTTCCATCTAAATAGGCCTCCAAAGGTGATGTCATGCCCTCCTAGGGTGAGGTTGGGCCTCAAGTGTGGGATGTTGGGCAAAGGAGATGAAACGTTGGGCCTCCAAAGGCCTAAAATTTGCCCACACGAGCCAATAGCCTCATGAATTCCTCCAAGGTGAAAACCCCATCTAACATGTGATGTCTAGGGTTGTAGAGGTGATGTTCAAGGCCTCCCAAGGCCAACGTTCATGTTGGAGAAGCATGAGACCTTAGGTCTAGGTATTCCACAATGCCTCCAAAGGAAACATCCTTCCTTCATATGGTGCAAGCCTTCAATCTCTTCTTACCCATGGATAGGGTTTCAACATCCATCTGTGGGCTTTGAGCCCCCATGAAGGTCCGAGCTAATCATTCCCTCATGTGTGCCTGTCCACCGAGTAAGGTCCTGCAAAAACAACAAGTATGACCTTCAGGGGTTCATAAGTCACAAGGATCTTATCATGTAAATCAATCCAATAATTAAATTACCCAAACATGTGCATCAAAACCCCCTTAACCCCAAACAAATGCTCAAAGACGTTATGCAATTTGATAAGTTAGTTTTGGAGAGGGTCTAGGGGTGTCCTTTTGGGCCAACCTGTCTTAAGTTTGGGGTGTTTCCCAAGTGGAATCTAGTTTAGGTCATGTAAGTGTATGAGGTGGCATGGGGTAAATATTTGGGCATGGGGTGCATGTGATAACATGGAAATGTAGAGTCTTACCTATGGGTGGCTTTGCGAAGGGTGAGCTACACCTTGTCATGGATGCAATTGTTTCCTATCCCATTCATTTCCTTTTATTCTTAGCTTTATTTCTTTTGATATTTTTCTCTTTTGATTCAAGGGAATGGTTGAGGGCCACTATCATGGCTTGATGACCAGAGGTGACAACATTATCCACAAACATTTCAAGGAAATGAGAAGTCTAGCTCGTAATGAGACCCCCTTTCTCTTGTCTATGCCACTAAGAGCCACTACCCTGGTTTTGTTAATGTTTTAACCATTATTGTAGTTCTTTGCAAGTCAATAGATAAAAAAAACATAAGACAAGATCACTGAGAAATACACAATCACAAGAGACACAACATTTATCCTAGGAAACCCTCTGGGGGAAGAAAACCCAGCAAAAATTCCTTATTATAGATAGCCAATACAATGCCAAGAGATAACTCAATATAATACAGAATATCCTCTCCCAAAGATGTGCCTCTCTCTCTCTCTCTCTCTCTCTCTCTCTCTCTTCTCCAACTACAATTCCGAAACTTGTCTCTCAATGAGCAAGTGAGGTGTGTGTCTACGTGAGGCGCTAGCCTCCTTATTTATACTAAACTGGCACGTGTGAAGTGTCTCTTCACTGCCAGGGCCGACTTCTTGATCTAGGTGGTTATAACCACCTTTATTATATTCCAGGGCCTCTTTGATGTGTTCTGAGGCCGACTTCTTCTTTAGACTATTACAATTATATTATGACCAACCCGCAAAATGGGATTTGGTCCTTTTACAATAGTCGACATGATCAATCCACAATGGGGATTGATCCAATGAATAATATATCAAATAATTATTAGAATACACTTTGCAGTTACATTATTTCAACACTCCCCCTTAACAAGAAGGGTATTCTTCAACAGCATCAAGCACGAGAGAGAGAGGAAAACATCATCAACAACATCAAGTGGGTGAGAGGACAACATCATCAATATCATCTTGGAACACTGACTGGCATATCTATAAATCATCAAAATTTTTCTTCATCAGCAACATCGTCATTCTCAAAGGAATGCAATCATCATCTGCATCAATATGAATTAGTATAAAACTAATACATCACCATCATCACAGCACGAGGCTGTCCCATCATAATACAGGATTGGATTTACGTCACAACTGTCAAGCTGGAAGCTTAGTACTCATCTTCCTTTACATCACAACAATCAAGTTGGAAGTAAGATACTATACTGGCTTTACGTCACATCATCTCAAGCTGGAAGCACAGTACTAGTCTCATCTCAATGTCTTGCTTTATGTCACATCACTTAAGCTGGAAGCAAGATACTAGACTGGCTTTACGTCACAACTATCAATCCAAAAGCATAGTACTAGTCTCATCACATCGTCTTTCTTTACTTCACAACCATCAGGTTGGAAAACAAGATACTAGACTAGATTTACATCACAGTTGTCAAGCTGGAAGCACAGTACTAGTCTCATCTCTTCGTCTTGCTTTACGTCACAACAATAAAGCTGGAAGCAAGATACTCGTCCTTCTTTACATCACAACAATCAAGCTGGAAGCAGGATATTAGACTGGCTTTACATCGCAGCTGTTAAGATGGAAGCACAGTTCTAGTCTCATCACATCGTCTTGATTTACGTAACAACAATAAATATGGAAGCAAGATATGTCTTATCACAACAACTACTCTCCCTTTAGAGGAAGGTCCTTTCAGACTATACCAAGCTTATCTCAAAGGTGCTCAAACTTTACACGAGATAGAGGCTTGGTCAACACATCAACAACCTGTTCATCTGTGCTAACGTACTAGAGATTTACGGATCCTCTCTGCACCATGTCATGGATGTAATGATATCGGATCTATATGTGCTTCGACCTGTCATGGAATACAGGATTCTTTGTCATCTTTATGCAGCTCTGGTTGTCACATAGGATTGTGGTTTCTTCCATCTCTAGGTCAAATAGACTGGTCAGCAACTTTCGAAGCCATATAGCTTTGCAGCTGGCAGAACATGCAACAATGTATTCTGCTTCCGGTGTGCTAAGAGAAATGTTGGATTGCTTTCTACTCTGCCATGAGATCATGGTTGATACCAAACTGAAACAACATTTTGAAGTAATTTTCCTATCAGAAACACTTCCTTCCCAATCTACATTAGTATATCCACTCAATGTTAAATCATGATCTCCATCATAGCTGAGACCACAATATATTGTACCCTTAAGGTACCTCATCACATGTTTTGCAGCCACTAGGTGAACATGTCTGGGTTCTACCAGAAACTGACTCAAGGTGTTCACAAAAAAACAAATGTCTGGTCTGGTGTTCGTCGGGTACATCAACAATCCAATAATATGTCTGTACAATGTGGCATCAATCAATTCTAACAAAGTGTCGACCAACAGCTTCAACTTTGCTTCCATGGGTGTATTCATGGACTTGCATTCTAACATGCTGAATCTCTTCAGGATTTTGACTGCATACTTCCCTTGGTTAAGGAAGATCCTCTCTGGACTCTGCCATACCTCAATACCTAAGAAATAATGCATTAGGCCAAGGTCTTTCATTTCAAATTCTGAGGAAAGTCTCTTCTTACATTCAATGATGAGATTTTCTTCTCCAGTTAAGAATAAGTCATCCACATATAGCAATAATATTACTGGCTCATCGTTCATAACCTTGAAGTAGAGGTTAGAATCTTCTTTACTCTTGGTAAAGCCCAAGCTTGTCAGGAAACTGTCTATCCGGCCATACCAAGCTCTAGGAGCTTTCTTGAATCCGTACAAGGCTTTCTTCAACTTGCAGACATGAGACTTCATGTCTTCAACTTCAAATCCTTGAGGTTTCTCTATATACACTTCCTCTTCGATGACACCATTTAGGAAGGTCATCTTTGCGTCCATCTGGTGCAACTTCCACTTCATCTTAGCTGCAAGGGATATGATGGTTCTGATTATAGTGTATATGTCTACAAGAGAAAATGTCTCTTCATAGTCAATGCATTCTTTTTGAGAAAAGCCCCGAGCGGCGAATCTTTCTTTATACTTTTCAATACTTCCATCAACAACATGTTTTATTTTCAAGAGCCATTTGGAGGATACCACGTCTTTACTCTTCGTTCTGGGAACTATTTCCCATACATCATTCTTTATTATGGATTGGTATTCCTTTGTCATGGCATCTGCCCATTCTTTCATCTGAATGGATTCTTCAAAGTAGGTAGGCTCCTTCTCTAGGAGGTCACACATCAAATCCATATAACTAGAGAATGTCTTTGGTCTTTTCACCTGTCTCGTGGTTCCTTGGGGAACACCATACTTGTCTCCATATTGAATTAGCTCTCTAGCCCAAGCTGGCTTTCTTTTATGGAGGATCGTCATCTGAGGCAGTTCTTGAAATTCTACTATATCATGGTCTTCTGGAATTTCCTCATCAGGGGAAACTACATCTTCCCCCACTGGTTCTGTAGTTCTGGGAACCTCCCTTACTGATTCTGCAGTTCTGGGGATTACGGGTTCCTCTTCACGTACTTCTTCAAGATGGCATCTTATCGATTTCTTAAGTGTTGCATCTTCATCAAAGGTCACATCCCTGCTAATCTCAATGTGGCGGTGACCTAGTATGTAAATTATAAAGGCCTTGGATACCTCACAATATCCCACAAATATTCCCTTCTTTCCTGAAGGTTCCAGCTTGTTTCTCTTCTCTTTAGGAATATGTATAAAACCTGGGCAACCAAATATTTTGAGATGACTTACCTCTGGATTCTTTCCGGTGAACATCTCTTCAGGGGTATTGAACCCAAGTGCACTATGGGATAATCTGTTTTTCACATAAACAGCTGTCATTGTTGCTTCTACCCATAAGCACATTGGAAGATCTTGATCATGGATCACAGTCTTCACAACTTCCATTACCATTTTGTTCTTTCGTTCAGCTACACCATTTTGTTGAGGATTATAGGGAGTTGTGAGTTCCCTCTTGATCCCAACATCTTTGCAGAAGCTCACGAACACTTTTGAGGTATATTCTCCTCCATTGTCTGAACTAAGTATCTTGATTTTTCTTTCAGAAAAGTTTTCTATCAAGATTTTGAATTCCTTGAACTTGCTGAACACTTCATCTTTAGACTTAAAAAAATACACCCAGGTCTTACGAGAATAATCATCAATAAATGATACATAGTATATGTACCCACTAATGGAGGATGATGGCATTGGTCCACATACATCTGAATGAATGAGCTCTAGGACTCCTTCTGCTTTTCTATCTCTCTTCGAAAAAGGGTTCTTGATGTTCTTCCCTTGCGCACATCCATTGCACACGCCTTCATGGTCAATTTTGAATTCTGGTAGACCTGTGACAACTTTGCAGATGTATGGTAATGCCTTGTAATTTATGTGAGCTAATCTTCTATGCCAAAGTTCACATGAGTTTTCAATGGTGTGGGTCATGGCAACCTTTGAGTGGCCCTTTAACTTATACAAGCCATTTTCTTCTCTTCCAATGATGATTTCTTCATTCAGGGTTTCTCCTTTAGCCCACATGAGGACTTCTCCATCTATAAAGGCAACTCCGAAGCCTTTCTTTTCTAAAGAAGAAATGGATAGTAGGTTCTTTGTCAAACCTGGTACAAAGAGTACGTCCTTCATCTTTATTGAGTTCCTTGAATTTAGCTTGTATCTTGATTCTCCCACAACCTTGATGGGATATTGGTAATAATCTCCAAGTGTCACTTTCTGAGAAAACTTATTTTCTGAAATACAAGAGAGAATGTCTCTCTGACCTGTCATGTTCTTGGAGGCACCACTATCAATGAGCCACGTGTCCTCTCCAGGTGTTCCCGATCCTGAGAGGGTCGAGATTAAGACATAGTCTTTGATCTGCTCTCTTATCTACTTTGTAGGTGGCTCTTCATCTTCAACTGCATGGGCATGACACCTCTTATGTTTCCTATTGTATTCTTCTCGTTTGGATGGACATAATTTCGCAATGTGTCCCATATTGTCACAATGATAGCATTGTACATATGAGTAGTCTCTTTCCCTTCGTTGTCCTCTCTTTTGAAATCTCCTTGGATGAGATTCTTTATTATTGAATTTGTTTAGCAGTTGAGGCTCTTTATGAGTCTCCTTCTGGAAGTAGGGTTTCTTCCTTCCTCTTTTTGTGTGAGTAGCTAGGGCTTGATCATCATCTTTTTCTAGTAGCGTTTCACGGTTAGCTACTCTTGTTTCTTCTTGAATGCATTCTTCCCATACACGGTCAAACTTCAACTTCTCTGTTCTTGCACAAATCGTTTGGATGAATGCATCCCAAGGTCTCATGAGACCATTAAGAGTTGTCATTATGAGCTCATCTTCATCTATGGTGTCTCCAATTGCTTCTAACTTTTCTTTAAATTTTGAGATTCTGGAGAAATATTCTTGGATTGTTTCTCCTTTCTCCATCCTCGTATTCTTCAGTTGAGTTCTTAGATTCATCTTCCCGTTTATGTTCTTTCCTTTGTAGAGTTTTCTTAGGGAATCAAACATTTCTTTCAGAGTCTTCTTTGATGACACATAAGGAGTCAGGTGGTCTTTGATTGAATCTGCAATGATTCTTTTGGCCCTGATCCTATCCTTTAGATGCTTGGCTTTTTCTGCAGCATCGTCGGGTTCCAGTACTTCTTCTTTGATGAATCTTTCTAGGTCATTCTCTTCAAGGATCAAGTCGATCCTATACTTCCAGGCACAAAAGTTTTCCATGCCTTCCAGTTTGTCAGCAAGCTTCGTGCTTGCAGACATCTTTTACCTGGAGCTAGGAAAATGACCAAAAAATGAAAAGCTAGGAAAATAAAATTCTGAACTTACCAGGAGATGCGCTTGGTTGAGGCGAGTATCCTGGTGTGCTTGGAAATGAGAAAATCCAACTTTTACCCGTTCAAACTTGATCTGCAGATTTATGGACTGGTGCTTCTAGTTTTCTGGTACTTCTGGTACTCTAGTACTTTTGGTACTTCTTGTTCTCTAGTTTTCTGGTACTTCTAGTACTTCATGAAACTAGGGTTTCACTTTTCGGGAGATCTATCCACTGAAAAGGTGCGCTGAGAGTGCCAAAGTAATCCTTGTGGGAGGGCGCACTTTTCTAGATGGTTTTAGGGCTGAAAAGCTTCACCATAAAAAATCCCTAATTTGCATGTACGACAATAGTGATGTTTTTCACTCTTGTGAAAAATGCTTTCTTTAGCTTGGCTCTAATACCATATTAATGTTTAAGCCATTATTATAGTTCTTTGCAATTCAATAGACAACAACAACATAAGACAAGATCACTGAGAAATACACAATCACAAGAGACACAATATTTATCCTAGGAAACCCTCTAGGGGAAGAAAACCCAGCAAAACTTCCTTATTATAGATAGCCAATACAATGCCAAGAGATAACTCAAGCTAATACAAAATATCCTCTCCCAAAGATGCGCCACTCTCTCTTTCTCTTCTCCAACTGCAATTCCAAAACTTGTCTCTCAATGAGAAAGTGAGGTGTGTGTCTAAGTGAGGCACTAGCCTCCTTATTTATACCAAACTATCTCTTCACTGGCAGAGACGCCTTCTTTATCTGGGTGGTTATAACCACCTTTATTATATTCCAACGCCTCTTTGATATGTTCTGGGGCCGACTTCTTCTTTAGCCTATTACAATTATATTATGACCAATCCGCAAAAGGGGATTTGGTCCTTTTAAAATAGCCGACATGATCAATCCACAATGGGGATTGATCCAATGAATAATATATCAAATAACAATTAGAATACACTTTGCAGTTACATTATTTCAACAGTTTTGGTGACCAGATAGGTGATAATGTCATACTGCTACATGCCCATGGTCATAATAGGCCGGCTCATGATGAGACCTCATATCCATCAACTAGTACCTTGAGTGTTTATGTTATCTTGTGGGTCCCCTTTTCTTACTAAGAATCATTTCATCGCTTTCTCGGGTATCCCTGGGCAAAGCATATCAAAGGTTTCAAAATTGGATTTTAACTCTTGCCAACTACTTTTACCCTTTGGGTCTTTAGCCCCTTCTTCCCACGAGGTAAGGTACAACCCTTCCTAGTGTAGCCAATCCCAATGCCCAAATAAGGATAGGGGAGATGGAAGGAATAAATATGGAAAGTGGTATGTATGAATGGAACGTACGTTGACTTTTCATAGATCCACCCAGTAGCGACCCATCGTAAAGGGAAATCAACTTACTAGGGCATTGTGTCACCATTCCAGGTATGAATAAGGCAAAGAGAATAATTTCCAAGAAAACGTCATGAAATGAAGAAGGATTCAATACAACATGTTTAAGTGCTTCAAAAATTAGAGTAATACATACCATGATACCTAAACTCATTACCTCATGGAGCAAGACTCGTTGCTACTTTAGGACTAGGTTTGTGTGATGGATATTGTTGCTGGTGATACTCATAATGCACCGAAGAAAAGAGGGGCCCTCCAAGGCCATGCTTAAGTCATCTGGTTCTTGGTACTCTATGTCTAAAACCCGTGAACCTCGAGACATGATCTCCTTAGTTATCCCTAGACTAGGGGATAACACTACATATAAAGCTCATAATGTTTGATTATAGGTTTGAAATAAGTGCAATTCAACTATAACTTTACTACTATGTTACTCTCATACCAAGCTAGATATATGGAAACCACAAGAAAGCTATATGGAAAAACACAATATTATAGGAATCACAAGAAAGCTATATAAAAATCTACATGGAAAAACACAATATAGGAATCGCAAGAAAGCTATATAAAAATCTATATGGAAAAACACAATATAGGAATCAGAAGAAAGCTATATAGAAAACATAATAGATGATAACTTGGAAACACAAGAAAGCTATATGGAAAACATAATAAAACTATATGAAAAACACAATAGAGGATAACTTGGAAACATAATCAAATGGATCAAATTATTTCTAAGGTCTAATAATGCTCTTATTTACCCTAAATTTTAGGGTTAAACTTCTTGTAATAAGAGGCAAATATCAAACTTATTTTAAATCTTTTCTTGCTTTTCAATATTCATACTTCTTCTTTAATGATTTTTTTATTCGCAAGAGATCATGTAATTCAAAATGTAATTAATATATAATTTATTGTAAAAACACATTTATTTATTTACTAGAGATCATGCAATTCAAAATATAGTTAATATAATATATTATAAAAACACAGTTTTCTTTGTGGTGGCCTTAGGCATTTGTTTTTTCCTTTCAAAAGGTTTGAGGGAACCTTGTAATAGCGGCCTTTAATTGAGGTTAAGATTATAGATACAATTGAAACTTTGGTTATCCATAAGCTATTTTTTGAGACAACCGTTTACATTCTCAAGCATATTAATAAGGTATTTTTTGAGACAGTCATTTACATTCTCAACCATATTACTTTAATGAATGGTTAAATTTCGTTTCTTCCTTGTAGAAATTATTATCTCATCAATTGTAGAAATACAATTCCAAATTTGTTCATATTTCTTTAAGGAAGATTGTCGAAATTAATAAATAAGTATTGTTCCTATTATCTCACCATATGTCTATTTTGTACTCAAAGCCCAATTATATTTCAAATCTTCCTTGTTGGAATTGTTGTCTTTTTTATTGTTAAAATTGAAATTCACATTTGTTCAAATTTTTACAATGAAGGCTTTTAAACTAATGTCCCCATTGCAGTTAATGATTAATCATATTTCAATTCTTCATTGTTGAAATTATTGTTAATTTTATTGTTGCAATTTAAATTGATGCTTGCTTAAATTTATGCAAGAAGACTATTGAAACTGCTAAGTAGGGATTGTTCTTTTGATCTCACCATATGTCCATTTTGTACTCAATGATTAGTCATATTTCAATTTTTCCTTATCTGAATTATTGTCTCCCTGATAATTGAAACTGAAAATCATGTTTGTTTAAAATTCTGAATTGAAATCTATGAAAACTATTGAGTCATTATTGTTCTTCTCTTCTCACAAAATGTCCATGTTGTGCTTAATGTATGATCAAATTTTAATTATTCTTTGTTAAAATTTCCATCTTTTTTATTGTTATAATTGAAATTTATGTTCACTAAATTTTCTGCAAGGAACACTATTGAAACTATCGAGTAGCGATTCCTCTCACAATCTCATCGTATGCCTATTTTGTGCTCAATGACTAGTTATATTTCAATTCTTCCTTGTTGGAATTATTATCTTGTCGATCACTAAAACTAAATTCAAGTTCACTCAAATTTTTGCAAGGAAGACTATCAAAACTATTGATTTAGTATTTTTCTTGTGTTCTCACCAAATTTCCATGTCGTACTTAATGACAAGTCATACTTAGATTCTCCCTTGCTAAAAATGTCATCCTTTTAATTATAAAAATTGAAGTTCATGTCATCCTTTTACCTCATTCGAATAAGCTATTCTGTCCATACATAGATCAAGAACATGACATATTGGTTGCCACTGCCCAAGCTTAATGAAACTTAGTACATAAAGAATAAATGGGTTATACATATTATAAGATCATTAATACAAGTGGGAAAAGAAAAAATGGATGATTTGTTTAATTTATTTCATTATAAACTATACATGATTATACATGATTACAAATTACAGTGGGATACTATGAAAGTTTGAAAAAACAATATATGTTCTTAACTATTCCATATTTGGAATGACATACAAAGGGTCAACAAATTTTTGTTAATTTTTATTTTTTTATAGTTATATGAGTTTGTTTAAGAAATGCATTTCTTACTTGTGTTGACAGTCCAAATTTGTTTTCCTTATTTGCGAATTTGATGAGATCTATTCAAACAAAATAAGATTTCAATTACTTTTTTCTCATTTGCAAATTTGATGGCATCTATTCAAATGAAATAGGATTTCAATTTGGATTATCGACATGTGATGACTTGTATTAGTCATAAACTCTAATTCAACAACGAGGATACAAATTCCTTCCTTAATTTAGATTGGTCTTCTAGAACAAGGTCACACTTTTAAACTTAGAGTTTTAATGAGTATGCCACATTTATGGTCATTAAAGATTACCTTGGCATGAATTAACATATACTTATGCTCAATTAATTTCCCTATGCTCTTTTCTTCTATAAGACAAGTTGTTTCGATTTGAAATTTATTTATTTGGTCGTTCTTCCTTTCACTAGTGTTAGTGTTAGCTTGTCCTAGTCTTTCTTCTATTTTAAACCAAAATTATGAGGTTGAAGGTTCTTTTGTTGTTCTCATGGTCTAACTTTATAAGATTATTCATTTCCTATTTGATGGGTTTGATATCCAATTAACCTCGACTCAATTGTTATTTATCTTTTCTTCTAGATCTTTAATCTTTCTCCTTAGATTAAGATTTGTCGATTATTAACCCCTATTTCTTGGATTGTTTGTTTCTTTTCTTGGATTTTCTTTTCATTTCTTGTAATCTAATTTCAATTTTGTGCAACCTAGTCTCCAACCCTAATATGGTATTGTCTAACTATTTATGAATCTTGTCTTCAAAGTATCTAAATTTATTATGAAGCATTACCTCTAAATATATTTGAAGTTTGGCTTATCTCTCTTCTCTACATTTATCTAACGATTCTATATATTTGCAAAGAATATCTTTGGTTACTTTTCTAGGTTTCCCCTTGAGAGGGTTGGTAAATGCAGTGAATTGTTCATATTGAAAATAGAGTGAAAATAAATTTAATAAGAGATGGAGAGGAAAACTCTACACTTTGCATGGATAATTTCTTCCATGGTCTTATTCAATCCAAATCTCAATTTAATGTTGTGGCTTTTTGCTTAAACCCAAACACAGAGATTCTCGTAGCTCTAAGACAATTGAATATTAGGGTTCTTGAGGATACAATGAGACAAATCAATAAAACCCAATGTAAATGACTACTTTTTTTCACTACATAATCCTTGGCCCGCAATGGATCTCTCGTGTGCACCAAAACACCAAAAACCTTCTTCTATTCCATGATGATTTTTTCCTCAGATCTATTGGAACTGAAACCACGAGTTCTAACACTTGTATATAGAAGTATATAACCAAATAGTTTTAATAGCCATAGACAAAATTATATAGTCACAAATAGAATTCCCTCCTCTACTCCGCGATGAGGAATTTTGCCGCATAAACCACCAGTTCAAATAGGTGCACAGACAGTTGATTCATGTGGCATAAACCCAAGAGTTTTGTTGCATAAAATGTGTGTGGGCCTAATGGTTAAGAACATGTGTTTCTTTCTAGGAAGTCATATGTTCAAATCTAGAGGAGGGTAGGATATGTATATGCACTCTTAAATTTTTATCAAATAACTTAAATCCTTGAATTATAACTTTTTAAAATAAAATATTAAAAAAAAAAATAGCAATTTAAAAAATATAATTATATTGGTTTATATTTTAATATATTTGTTATGATAAATCTTAATGGATCATTTAAGTTTTATAATAAAGTTAATTCATTCATTGATTAGATTTTATTTAAAGTTAAGTTTTATGTTTACTTTTTTTTTTAATTACTTTTGTTGAATGTGTTTTTAATGCTATGATATGATATGATAGATGATGTTATATTTTAGTAATTATATATATATATATATATATATATATATATATATATATATATATATATATATATATATATATATATATAT
>ML840841.1:0-10648 GCA_009831015.1 Picea engelmannii | reverse complement strand
CATCTAACTGGTTATAAATGACAACAATGGGTAATGAATAAATGTTGAATGCTAATTGATGAGTTTTTGTGCAAGAGGGAAGTTTTGGAAAAAAGAGCCCCACACTCATTCACCCCCCCTCTAAGTGTGGTAGGTGTGTCCAAAAAAAATTTCACCATTTTTGTCATATCATAAAAGGATTTTCTGAAAGTTTCATCTTCTGCAGTAGGAATTTCATGACTCTCCTCATGAGCCATACTTGGTGAATGCTGCCTTGAAGCTTTAGGTGAATGTATGGTTCTCCTTCTTGAAAGTTGAGAACTTGGCTCTAGAAGTTTCCCTTCTCCTCTTGTGAGCTTCAACCTTGTAAGCATCAGAAAACAAAACACTTTCAAACAATCAAACCTTCAAAAACCTTTGCCCTGATACCAACTTGATCTGAAAATGAAAAAGGTTTGTGTATACAAATTTGCAAGTGGAAAATGTATGTGTCTTAGGCAATTGGATCAAGTTGTAAGAACATAAACTTAATGAGTTTTTACTTAAAATGAATATCATAAACAATCATAAACAACCATCAAAAGTAAGCACACAACACAACAAAATGATAAAGGAGTTCAATCCTTTCTTGGGCTACATCTCCTGGTCCAGCTTCCAATGGATCATTTTCCTTGTATGATTAAAGTGTTAAAATAAATGCTTAACATTGCTCAGAATGAAAAATATATGGCTCTAATGGCTCTAGAATGTCCAAAAACCCCTAGCTGGGCTCTTCCTGCACCTGGTTTGGCCAAAAATTGAAGAAAATACACTTCCTGGAAGTTTTCCCCAATAACTTGTTGTCTCTGCTTGCCAAAACACACCCATTGTGTGACTAACTTGACCTTTGTGTGTTTTTCATGCCAAAACTCAACACTACGTGTCGTTCCAGAAAAAGGGTGAAAATGTCACACCGTTAGGGGCTAGCACCTTTCCCAGTGGAGGTTATGGTTGCATGGAGGGGTACATGTCCAAGGGCTAGGTCAAATTCCCATGCCCCTTGGCTGGGACCATTAGTTCCCTGCGCTTATGTTCATATGGTAAGTATCATGGGTTTCATGAACAGGGATGGGGCTAAGCCTCGACCCTTTTCTGCTTGAACTAAACCATCGTTTAACTTTAAATAGAAGTTACAATGTTATAGGTTAAGAAACACGTGTAGGCGGGATGGTGGCCCAGCCTATGTGAAGACTCTGCCCACTTTCTAGAGGTCCCAGGTTTGACCCCCGTGGACCCCAAACAAATTTTTAAACCACAACAAGGGGGTGCCACGTGGCACCCTTTCATTTGCCCACGAAACATGCCACGTGTCGACAGTGGATTGGTCCATGTAACACCTGCCAACTCACCTTGCGATGTCATCACACTCTACCATGTGTCTATTCTACATCAGAAGTACGTTCATACGATCAATTTCCATGTGGCATGTACGGCCTGTACGGACTATACAATCAACATTTTGCGTGTTTGGAAAAACAAACATAACGCACTATCTCCCTCATACGAACTCCGTTTGAGCCCGTTCAAGTTACATTGGGATTGTGAGGATGAGATCTACGGAATAAATCCATTTTAAAGCAATTTCGAGCACTTTGATTTTTGAGCATTTTTTGATCCCCTGGATCAATCTAGAGGCTTAATAAGGGGTGTTATACATAACATGGGGCTTTTTCTATGGATTAGTAGAATAAGGGTCAAGTAATGCTTCCAATGGATACCATGTGACATGAATACTAGAATCAAGGAAGCATCAACCAACTCTTCTCTGTGCTCCCAACCTCCATGAGAATACTATGACAACAAAAGATTCAAATGACCCTTCCCCTAGATCCCCATTATTCAAATTTTTTTTCTGGAGGAAGGGTTGGTCAAACTATTTCCATCCAACCATTCTTCATTCTCCCCCTCCATGAGAATACCATGCTTGAAGAAAGGTTTGCTAACCCTTCCAATGGGTACCCACAATGATAATATAATCATTAAGGAAGGGTCGATCGACCCTTCTTTGTGCTCCTTCTCCATTAGAATAACATTTTAGAGGAGTGGTCGATCTGACCTTCCCTGGAATGATTCTCATGCAAAACATTTGCTTAAGGAAAGGTTGATTGATACTTCCACTACATACCTTGTGGCATGAATACCATCCCTTAAGAAGGGCTGGTCGACCCTTCTCCATGCTCCCCCTCCATGAGAATATTATGCTTGAAAATGGTCGACCAACCCTTCCACTAGATAACACATGACAAGAATACCATCATTGATGAAAGGTTGGTTGAACCTTATCCATTCCTTCACTATCTGATTTCTTAGTGACATGGGGGATTGAATAAGATTGTGGAGGAAAACCTGCAGAACTTCTTGGGTTGGGTTGTACAATGTTGTTGGGGGTAATTACGAGCATGAGGCTATTTTTCCTTAGTTACTTTATATTGCTGTAATTGGGCCATAGGAAGACGCTACACCCTCCCCATTATTTTTTTATTATCATATGTAACCTTCTTCTATATGAAATAAAAGGTTTTTAAGCACTAGCATGGTGCCTCCCGACCTCATATGTTGTGTACTTGTGCATATGTTACATAAATTTCTATTACTATTGTTTTTTTCCTAAACAATGCCATCTTGGATATACATTCTCATACATGGATTTTGAAGGTGATTGTAGTTTTCATGATAGTATTGAATCAACATAAGAAATTAGTGACATGAATGATTATTATGGGAAATTACTCAATTTTTTTGTTGAAATTTTATGTCACCTTGGGTTAACTAGGTGAGAACAATAAAGGTAGGTCAATAGTGAGAGGCTTATGTAGCTTTGATTTTCATGAAAATTTTCAGATGCTCTTTCCTTGAATTAAGAAATAATAAAAATCATTGTTGAAAAAATCAACATTTGAAAAAAAATATGGTGAGGCTCTAGAATACAACTTTTCAGCAACATCGACAATTTTACTTTCTCTTGTTGAGAAAATTAAGCAGAACACAAGCTATTTTCATTTGATATATTTTACTCCCATATATAGGGAACTAAATATTGTAGTTGAATCCTTGTCTAACGTAGGTCTACATTTTCTTGTATGTCAATTACTTTTGGGGAAAGTTTTAGTGATACAGGTGGATATTGGTGGCCACCCACCTATTCCAACTGGCTCCTCTTGTCCGTTTTTAGTTCAACACGTTCTTCTATACTTCTTTGTAAATGCGGGTTCTACACTTTTGGGGCTGTCTGAAGCCCTACACATATTCCAGGTGGATATTGGTGGCCTCTGATCTAATCCAACTGGCTTATTTTGTATTTTTTCATGTCAACACATCTTGCTGTACTTCCAGGGCCGTTTTGGAGCCCTAAACAATGTTTTTTTGGCTCGCCACAGTCAAACTATAGATGGATTTAGAGTTGATGACATAGTGTGTATTTCTCTGAAAGACCTTCCCAACAGTCTATCACGCGCCTAAATCAAAGGTCATATGCAAAACTTACGACCCCAGGAAGTTGAGGTACCAACTTACCCATAGGGGCCCACATGAATTTTGGCGTTTCACCTCATAAGGTTAGGTTTTTGGAATTCATGAGTAATATCAAAAAGGCCTCTAGAGCCTCATTGTAATCATTTTTCTCAGACGAATGTGCATAGCATCCACATCTCTTCTTAGAGATAGCTACCACCATTTAAGCAAGTGTTTCAGTTCCACAATTTTACAGATTAAGCCTATTTCATTTATTCAATAGAAGATATTGTTCACTGGATATCTGTGTTATTCTTCATATCTCTGTGTTTATTGCAATCAGTCTATTAATCAGTTTGTTCCTCTCCTAAATCTTGATCAGTGGTATTAGAGTGGTATGCTCTTCATTTATTTTTCTTCATGCATGTCCTCGACAAGATATGGATACAAGAAGTTGGGAATCGAACCAATTGAGCTGTTACAATATTGGCCGCACCGATCACGACAAAAACCCATGGGGAATAAAAGAAAGATGATGGAGCAGGAGATCCTATTAAAATTTTTCTCAAGGAATCCCTCGCGTGACAAAGGAACGAAATTATGGACAAGTTTGCGTAGATCCTTCGACGACTTCCCACAGGAGAAGCATCTTCATAAAGAAACCATGCAACCCCCTTCAAGGTATAGGTAAATTTTTATATTCCATTATTTGAAGGATTGATAGACACAGATGTTGTCGATAAATGGTTGAATATGCTCGAAGGGTATTTTTCGGTCCACAATTTTTTTCGATAGGGAAAATATTACTTTTTCACTCCTCAAGGCCGTCCCCCATGTTAAGGACTGATGGGATACTTACTCTGAGCAAAGGGATGTAGAGGAATCTGCAATATTAGTGGTTTCCCCCACACGAGATTCCTTCCGGGACGCCATTAAAGAATAATACTACCCTATTGGAAGCTACGAGGACTAGTACACCAAATGGACCACCCTGCGTCACGAAAGGGACTAGATAGTACCATATTTCACCAATATTTTCTGTACCTTGCGCACCAAATTGGGTATCAAATACTCTAAATGTCATTTGGTGATCAAATACCATAGGTGTTTGCATATATACATTAAAAAAAAAATGGAGTTTCTAGACATCACCTCATTGGGCATGGCTTATAGATACGTTGTCAAGATCGAGCATAAATTTAAGCAGAAGAGGCGAGAGTCTGTATCTACAAAATCCTCATAGCCGAAGAAGGGAAAAGATGACCCAAACCCACACAACAAGGGACCGAGCCGAGATGGATGATCTGAGGACAACCAGTCCAAGCCACAAAACAAGAAGGGCAATGCGAAGATGAAGAAGGACACGGGAAAATAATGTGAGTACCATAAAATCCCTTGGCACAACACTGAAGAATGCCGCTCCAAGCAGTCACTCATGGCTGAGATGAAGGCTTCCGAGTTAGAGGAAAATTCTAATTTCGAATCAAATCTCAAAGGAGGGAAGCAGATTATCAATGCTGAACCTAGTACCACTGCCGCTACCACCAAATTTTGGCCAAGTGAAACAGAAGAACCAAAGGAAGGGGAACACTTCTTTCACTCAAAAATGTGGGTAAAGGGGGTTCTACTTCATTTCATTTTCGATAGAGGCAGTCAAAAGAACCTGATTTCAATAGAGATAATCAAGCGGCTGGACCTACCAATGATACCACACCCGCAACCCTACACCATCGGTTGACTTTTCCAAGGAAGAGATCTCCGTGTCAGCCAATAGTGCCGTCTTCCCTATGAAATCAAGCCTTTCAAAGATGAAGTATTATGTGATATTTATCCCCTTGAAGTTTGTGATGTTCTTTTAGGACAACCATATTTGTGGAAGCATCATGTTGTGTATGAGTCTAGAGCTCGTAGTGTTATTATTACTTTGGGTAGACAATTGTACACAATACCAGAGGTAGCACCGCCTACCACTATTTCTTTAATCTCTGCTAAGAAATAGAGTAAGGTCATTTCATAGACCAGAAAGTTTGTCTTCTTTGTGATCTGTGCTCATAGTAAGCAGAAGGTCACTACCACATCCATGGCCTCTACACAGAGCATCTCTTTGCAATAGAAGTAAGTGGAAGTGATCACGATAAAATACATATACATCTTCTCCTCACCCACCAGGGTACTGACGCACTGCTAAGTCAAGCATCCAATTGACCTGACCCCCGATGCACCTCTACCTAATGGACCAATCTATCATCACTCACTGATGGAAAATGACGAAATCAGGTGTCAAATCCAAGAGCTTCTTCAAAAGGGAAACATTAGACCCAACTCCTCCCCTTACGGAAACCCGATTGTATTGGTGTAGAAAAAGGATGAGACTTGGCGACTCTAAATTGATTACAGATCCTTAAACAAAATCACAGTAAGGAACTGGTACCCCATTCCCAAGATTGATGACCTTCTTTACCAACTCAAGGGGGGGAAATTTCTTTAGCAATATTGACCTAAATTTTGGCTACCACTAGGTTCCCATCAAACCAACTTATGTATGGAAGGCAACCTTCAAATCTAAAGAAGGTCTCTTCGAATGGTTGTTCATGCCCTTTGGCTTAACAAATGCACCAACCACTTTCATGAGGTTGATGGATGATGTATTGAGACCCTTCACCAACTCCTTTGTGGTGGTATATTTGGATGACATCCTTATCTTCAACAAAAATTGGGAGGAGAACATGTGGCATATTCAACAGGTTTTGAGCACTCTGCGACAACACAAGCTATATGCCAACTTGGAAAAATGGTCTTTTGGCATGAACAAGGTCCAATAATTGGGCTACATTGTTGATGAGCATGGGGTACATGTTGATCCAGTTAATATCTAAGTCGTTCGTGATTGGCCAAACCCAACCACACTAACTTAACTTCATAGCTTCTTGGGACTGGCTAACTTCTACAGATGGTTTGTGTTGGGATTCTCCCATATTGCATGGGCCCTCAACCAGGTGACTAAGGATAATGGTAGGGTAAAGTTCGTGTGGGGGAAGGAACAACAATGAGAATTCAATGATATAAAGCATCACTTGTGCTCAACTCTAGTACTCTCCTTGCCCTATCTGCAAAAACCATTCGAGATTGAGACTGATGGATCTGACTATGCTGTAGGTGCACTTCTCGCTCAACATGGTCATCCGATGGCCTACCATCGCGAGACACTCTCATATGCTGTCCTAAAATAACCCACATATGACAAGGAAATATATTCCATTGTACAAGCCTATTGTCAATGGAAACATTACATTCTGGGAAAGGAGACGATCATCCACACTGATCACAAGCCTCTACATTTCATACAAACACACGGGAAACTACATAACGACTTCCATCAGAAGTGGTCCACCTACATGCAGAAGTTCCATATCAACATCAAGTATAAGACATGGATCTCAAATTGTGTCGTCAACTGCCTCAGTCGACCTCCTGTGGATGCACTCACCACTGTGCTCCATTCCTATGGACATGAGGCATCTGAGTGGCCCCAACTTTATCAACAAGATCTAGACTTCACCACCACCTATCAGCTTTTGGGTACATGCACAAATGTCACATATTTTCACATTGAGGATAGACTATTATGCAATCTGGTCCATCTCCGTGTTCCTACAAGTGAGCGTGCAAAGCTGATTTGGGAAGCCCACTACATTCGAATGGCAGGAAATTTTGGTGTGGAGAAAACCGTGACCATTCTTTAGAAACATTTTTATTGGCCAAAACTTCCACAAGACGTCATCAATTATATCAAATATTTCACTTCCTGTGCCATTTCCAAGCCAACCATCAAGAAGCAAGGCTTATACACCCCTCTTCCTACTCTTGAGAAGCCTTGGGAATCCATATTAATTGATTACATGTTTGGCCTTCCGTCCACCAAGAAAGGAAATGAATGCATATTTTTGTTCGTTGATCGGTTTTCGAAGTTGGCCATCCTCACAGCCTAGCAAGAAGAATATCACAATGAAATATACTAGCAATCTCTTCTTCGAATGAGTGTGGGTCCATTTTTGGATACCACAGACCATCATCTCCGATTGGGACAACAGGTTTCTCAACACATTTTGGTCGAGTCTCTCGTCACTGTTGGACACCAAGATCACTAAATCCACTTCTTTCCACCCCCAAAGAGATGACCAAACAAAGGTCTTAAATTGTATGATTGTGCACATCCTGCACATGTACAACTCTAATAATCCATGTACATGGAATGATAGTGTCCCCTATGTTCAAAACAATTACAACATGGCTCTCCATAGCTACACTGACCATAGCCCATTTTAGGTGGGGCTGGGATTCCAACCCTTGGGTTCCATTGATGTTTCACTACATCTTTCCACCACATAGACAGATTCTTCCCATGCTTAGTCTGTGACTGACAAAACCACCAGATTCATTGAGCAGATTCAACACATCCACCAAGAGGTCTAGGATATTTTGCAAAAATCCAATTTTAAGTACAAGCAACGCCATGATCAACACAGGGTATCGTACCAATTTAAGGTTGGTGACAAATTATGGTTACATTTGCAGAAGGAGCATTTCACAGGGCCCCATTGGAATCTCTTCCCACTTCGCTATGGGCCTTACACTATGACTAAGGTTGTGGGTAGCAATGATTTTGAGCTCAACACTCCACCCTTCCTTGTTCAATGTGGACCTCCTTAGACCATATTTTACACCATTATTGGACACCCAAGAGATCGTAGAATAACTGACACCAACAGAGCTCAACCCTAAATACATGGAACAAACATCCACTGATCAGATAGTGGATACATAGGTCAAGGGCACTCACTAGTAGAGGATCCAACTTTATCAGGTTGTCAAGGCAGGGAAAATCATACACCAAGGAAAGTGGCTCACCCGGGGCCAAATCCAGTAGAAGTTTCCTCACCTAATGGGGGAACTCAACGCAATGGAGACCATTACTTCCTAAGGTGGGAGGATTGATCTAGGTGGATATTGGTGGCCACCCACCTATTCCAACTGGCTCCTCTTGTCCATTTTTAGTTCAACACGTTCTTCTGTACGTCTTTGTATTTGTGGGTTCTACACTTATGGGGCTATCTAAATCTCTACACATCTTCCAGGTGGATACTGGTGGCCTCTCACCTAGTCCAACTAGCTTATTTTGTATGTTTTCATGTGAGCACATCTTGTTGTACTTTCAAGGCCATTTTGGAGCCCTAAACAATGTTTTTTTGGGTCGCCACATTCAAACTATAGATGGAGTTAGAGTTTGACGACGTAATGTGTATTTCTCTAAAATACCTTTCCAATGGGCTATAACGCACCTAAAACGAAGGTCGTATGAAAAAGTTACGACCCCAAGAAGTTGAGGTACCAACTTACCCATAGGGGCCCACATGATTTTTGGCGTTTCACCTCCTATGGTTAGGTTTTTGGATGTCTATGGTTTTGGCATTCATGAGTAATATCAAAAATGCCTCTATAGCCTCATTGTAATCATTCTACTCAAACAGATGCACGTAGCAGCCACATCTCTTTTCAGAGATAACTACCACCATTCAAGCAAGTGTTTCAGTTCTGCAGTTTTACAGTTTCAACCTATTTCATTTATTCAATAGAAGATATTGTTCACTAGATATTTGTGTTATTCTTCACATATCTATGTTTATTGTATTCAATCTGTTAATCATTTCGTTTTGCTCCTAAATACAGATCATTTAGATGACCAAGTTTACAAAATTAGACATGATATTTTGATATAATAGGGTTTCAACTTTCATATCGATGATGTATAATTTTTTTGGTGCTCTCTTGTTGAGTATTAGTGTTCCAAAAGGTGAATGTGGTGGTCAATTAAAGTGTGTAAGAAAATAATTAAAACCATGTCTCTAAGGTTTTCACTAACATATATTGTGTTCTAGAACATATCCATGTTACAATATTTACTAGTTCAATACTTAGAATCCTGTAACCCTACAATCACAATTTAAATCCTAATTGAACCAAATGCTGCACATACAAGATAATACATGTCACTTTTCGATAGTCATCTTTATTCAACATAAACATGTTAGTTTATAATCCCTTGTTGTTATCCTACCTTCACTATTTGATTTCTAAGAGAGGAAGAAGGGGTTCAAGAATTGTCTTGGTGATATATGGAAGTTTGAAAATTTAAATGTCCTCTCAAAGGTTGGGTTTTTACGTGGCTAGAAATTATTCAAAATGTTCCTACTTGGGACGTTAGTTAGAAAAGAAGTTGGAATTTTCCTATAAGTTTCCCAATATGTAAAAATGACAAGGAAAATCCATCTCATATGCTTATTTTTTGTACTTACACTATTGTGGTTTAGAAAGAATTATAACAACAAACATGCCTAAGAAATGTATGAGGAGGGGAGTTGGTCCTAGAATCATTCAAAGGCTAGTGTGAAAATATGTAAACCAAACCTTTCAGAGCACTACCACCCATTGCCTCTTGGGGAATATGGATGGTGACTTAAAAGTTTCTACTTCTTTTTTGAAGGTTTTTTTCATTGGATGAATATATAATCTATATGTATCTTTTATAGAATGACTTTCTGAAATCTAATGAACAATTGATAGATGAAAAATGGGAAAATATGAATTTTATTCTAGGCTTAGATGATCATACTGCTTATATAATATAGGAGTAGATATTGTTCTCTTTCAGGCACAATCTTTGAAATATTTTGAGGACATGAATAGAAGTATGATGAAAATAAAGGAATGGCATTTAATAATATTTAGAATGCAATTTTGTTAATTCCCGATAAAGTTATGATTTTTTTTCCAAGGAAAAAAAGAGCTATTTTCATAATCCCTTTGTTGTACTCAAGGATTGAATTGAAAGTATATGAGACATGTTATGAATACAAACATAAAGCAATTGAAATATGAACCCTATATCCACAAGGATGAATGTATACATATATGTAGGAGGGTACCCTAATTGAAAATTCATTTCTCTCTTAGATTGAAAAAAATGTAGGGTTCATGTTTACAATTCACCTTATGAAAGAAACCAAGCCTTAGATTGTGATCATTTCCTAGATATACTCTCTTAAGCCTCAACTATGGTTTTTACATAACACCATTTTTCTTTGTAAATATTGTTCACCCCCAACTATGCTCTGCAACTAGA
>ML840839.1:56175-70465 GCA_009831015.1 Picea engelmannii | reverse complement strand
AATAAACATACAATTCAAATTTTGAAAGTTGAAAAGAAAAGAGGGGTGTTTGATGAGTTATGGATTTTCTTCCCCGTCTTACATTATTCCTTTTCCATTTCTCCCTTTTATACAAGAATTATTGTGCTATTCTCAGAGCCATAACTAAATCATATTTAAAAAAGTTGTAATGTATGTTTACTATGTTGTGTCTTGTATTTTACTTTAAGATTTTTCACTCATTAGAATGGTGATGGCAATTAGATGAGCCTTTTCAACCGAGGGAGTAACATAGGAAGAAATAGAGGGAGGAGAGGAAGATTTCTAGATGTATTTTAGAAACAAAGGAGACAAAAGATAATGATATTTTCAAATCACTTTGATTTTGATTTGGAAGAATTTAATCAGCTAGTACAAATTGGATATCTCAACCTTGGTGGACAACCCACATTTCCTTAGCCCCCATCTCCCCCTAATGCTCCTCTACAAGCACATCCCAACATTTTTGACTTTCCTGACCCCCTTGTCCATCCAATCAATGATGGTTGGGACAAAAACCCTATAAATCCTCCCTCGGGTATTGCTCAATGGCATAATAATCATCTTCCTCCTCCCCCTTCTCTGCATTCAGTACCACATGTTGCATCAACTGTTTCCATGGCCTATTCACCTCCTAAATAATACAAAGTGCCTCCCCATGACCTCCATATAGACAAAGGAAATAATCCTACTACCTATCGTAGCTATGAAGCATCTGAATCCTCTTCTATACATTCCAAATATCAATAAAAAAAGAGAGACAATGGCAAAAGAAAGATCACCTTCAGTTACATGCACCCTGAAATAGTAAAACTGGATGAGAAAAATTCTTATTATGAATACTTTTCAATCTTAGGACAAATGTGTCAGAAGGAAGAAAGGAAAGAGATGGGTTTTTCAAAAATAAATACTCCCACTTATTTTAATTTGTATCATAACATTGCTATTTTAGAAACTTGCAGATCCATTTGAGATGAACAACAAGCATATGATATTATTTTTGGAAACTATAAATATCATATCATTTTGGTATTTTGGGAGATACAAGTGTTTGTTGATTTGGTATATTTTGTTATATTGCATGATGCTAATATACTTATATTATTTAATCACTTTTAGAGTTACAAGGTAATATTTGGTAAATAAAGGAGCGAATGCCTAGTGGGACCCCACCTATTATTTAAATATTTATTACCCTTATAATAAGTAAAATTGGCTTCTCCTAAACAAAGTTAATTAATTTTTTAAAACTAAAAGTAGTTGAACTACCCAACTACTTTATGAAGATATAAAAGAAGGAGAGAAAGAAAAAGAGAGAATGAGAAAATAGAGAAGTAAAAATTATGATAAGGTGCTCTATCCTCAAGTGAGATTATTATCTGTTCATTCCATACTAAGTTTTCATTAGAGTTGAGTTATCTTATTGATAGCAAGGTTATTTTGAAGGTGGAAAAGAAAAGACTAGGAAGTATTAACTGGTTTTATGCTCCAAGGTCATTCATTGTCTTGAATGTATGTTTGGTAGTTATAATTTATGGAGTCATTTCAGTGCTAATTAATGCTAGTTTTTCAGAGTTCAAAACAATGATGCACATGTAGCTTGGACTGATCCTACTCGGTTTTATGTTCTGGTTTTCATTTTTTTGACACTAGTTGTTTATGTATGACTCAAATAACATCTTAGACTGCTAAGAATAAGATTGGTCCAAGCCCTCATAGGGGTTTGAAGAGATATACTTAGTTCAACTCAGATTGATAGTAATAAAAAATATTTGTTGGTTTCTTCTCACTTATGGGATTGTTTATATACTGATTTTCAGATTTGTGCCTTGTTTATTTTACATTTTCTTATACACATGTTTTAATAAATTCATTTACTTTTCAAGTACACTCTTTTATCTTGTTTCATATTATTTTGAATAAAGGCGCAAAAAATTACATATTTATAAAATAACATCATATCTGAGAATCAAATTTCTTGAGGTCTGCCAAGATTTTTGTCAGGCTATAATCTTAGAGTGATAATCCCGTCTATCACACTTAGAGTGAGGAGATTACAAACTATTTGAGTAAGTATTTTACCATTCCTTGCATCAACATTTATTTGGTGACCATAATGGGGAGTTCTATTTACTCTTTGGTTCTTTTCTTTTGTTTCTTTTCATTTTCTGATTTAATGACTTTTCCTACCCCTCAAAAACCAAACATAAGGTTTGATATTCCTGACCAAAGAAGAATCAATTCGAGCCTCTTTGATTTTTTTTTAGAAACAACCATTTCTCGTGAATATCTTGAATGTTCATGGGAAGTCATCTCTCATGATATTGAAATACAAGAAAAAAGAGAATCCATTCAAAGGAAATCTCGTAATCAAACTCTTCATTATAAGGTTTTCTTATGACCACTCAATATTTGTCATCAATATGAACAAGAGGCAAGTCCCTTGAATTTGATTTTTTATTTGAAATTGGAAGAAGGAAGGAAATCCTAGAAAACCTTCAACTGAGGCTTCGACGATCCATATATGATTCTGAGACAAAATTTTCAAGTTGATCGATGTATTTCTCTACCAAGAAAATCACAATGACTTCTTCTAATGGTTCTAATACTACTAGTAGGCTTACCTCCTCACGAGATTCTTCCTCATCCTTAATCAAAATCATGTATGGTCCCTTTAATCATGTTCAATCAACCACAAATCCTACAAAAGTGATTAAGTAGTACAATTTATTCCAATTCGAAGAGGATGCAAGTGCTACACCCTAGCATGCATCCTCTCCTTTAAATTTCAATCTAGCTACCAATCCTCTTCCCAAATTTAAAGATCATTTTCCCAAATTCTTTGGAAGTGGAACCATTTTTTTCAATGAACATTTAATTGTGTTTTCTGATGCATACACATAATATAGGAGTAAATGACAATGATACAAGTATGATATTATTTGTTAATTCTTTGGAAGAAAAGGTTGTTGTTGATTTCTTTGAATTACCACCTAAAGTATTTTCGACTTGGGATGAATTATATCATTGGTTTAAATCCATTTATGGACAACCTCAAATTCCACCAGATTTGTTGACAGATTACAATAATATTGCTTATAACGAAGGTGAAACCATCAAGTCTTTTAACTTACGTTTCACTAAATTATATAATTAGATCTCAGAAATCATTTGACCACATAATGAATCTTATTTAATGCATTATTACAATGCATTACCATTTTCTTATCGCCATAGATTAGAATAGAAGAATGTTAACATTCTCAGATCTACGCTACAAACTTGTCTAGAGTTTGAAGAACAATTGACAAGAATAAGTCTCCCCATTGATGATTATGTCAAACAAACTGATATGTCAATTGTATTGCAACTTTCAAAATATATGAAAAACATAATGATTTATTTTTGAGAGAAAGGGTGTCAGTTCTACATCTGCAAAAACCTCCTCACAAGCTTCCTTGAGAAATCAAACTCAAATTTTTCAGCTTAAGGTAATACTCTCAAGAGATTTGTGTAATTTCTATGAGGAAAATCATGATGATGACACTTGTGAGATTAGAAAGAATGCAAGAGAATGTGTATTTGGAAAAATATATGATACCACAATTATAGCCTTAGATTGGGATCCTAAAGAGGATATAACAATGGTTGATACTCGAAATAAATCTTACTAGAACATGAACACAGGTGGTCCTCCTAAAATTGATTTTTCTCCAAGTACATCCTCTCATCAAACTGATCCTCAAATCACAAGGGGTACTCAGATTCTTGAGGTAATTCCAACCTCATCTTCTTCATCAAAATATAATATTTTGAAACAATTGGCCAGCATTAAAGCATATGACTCTTTATTAGACATGGTAACTATTCTTGAACAACAAAATCATCTGAAAGATTTTATGGAAGGTAAAAATTCTACTATTTCCAGTTTTACTCAGGAACAAGATGAAGAAGAATTGTATATAAATAAATTTGGTGTATATAACCCTAGGAACTTTGTAGAAAATGATCATTTTTTATATTTCAGTGAAGATTATGGATAAGATTGCACATTGATGTCTGGTTGATGGGGGATATGGTCCAAACATTATGTCTGAAATTAGTATGGAAGAATTAGGTCTTTCGTGCACCAATGAAAATTCGAAAATAATGTTGTCATACAATAGTCAACAACATAATACCATTGGTGAAATCAAAGATGTAACTTTGGTATTGTGTGCACATCCTGAAATCAATACTACCTACAATATTGAAGTCATTGATATGTCAATTAGAAACTATTATATCATCCTAGGAAGAGATTGGAAAGCTTTAATTGGTGGGTACATATCATTGGAAAAAACACATATGTCCCTTCCTAAAAATGGTAAGAATATCATTGTTCTTCGGGAAGGACGAATCTCACCATACATCGAAAGAGTGCCTCAATCACATGTAAATTATATTAAAGAGGACATTGGTGTATACTCTATATTTTTAGAAGAAGATAGCAATTTTGTTGCACAACTTCCTAACCTAAATATGGTATTTGGAATATGCATTTTGATGGTGCAAGTTCTAGTGAAGGCAATGGAGCTGGTATACTAGTTTATTCACTTGTAGGAAAAATTCACAATTTTTCTTACATATTAGAATTTACATGTACTAATAATGTAATATAGTTTGAAGCCTTGATACTTGGAATATAAAATGATTTTAATCTAGGTTGTCATCATCTTTTTGTTTTGGGGGATTATGAGCTTATCATAATTTTGGTTAAGAGAACTCATACCCCATCCAAAAAATTGTTAAAGCGATACAAACAAGATGTTTGGAAACTGATTTTTAATCTTCTATCTTTCAATATTACTCGTATCAGGAGATATATAAATTCAATGTCATATAGATTAGTTTCTTTTGCAGCCATCCCTTCAAGGAAATATATCCCTAAAAGGAAAAATTGTACCTTTATGTCCTTATATCGTCCTCATTTTCCAAACAATGTTGAATCGTGACAAATTTTTCTGGATGATGAAAGCATATGTGCCTTTTTATAGAATGGGCCCTTGAAAAGAAAAGAGATCATATCTCTAGAAAGATAACACATTCCCAAAAGGATTAACCCCTCTAGAAATATATTTCTCTTCAAGTGATATAAGCAAGAAAACGGAAACCATAGAAGAGGAATAAAAAGAAATATAGGAAAGACCATTCATGTGGACATTGGGACTCAAAAAGATCCGAAGATTCTAAAAATTGGAGCTCAATGTTCAGACTAAGAGAAACAAAAAATTATGGATTTTTTCCATGAATTTTGAGATGTCATTGCATGGTCATATGAATATTTGCATGGTTTTAATCCTAGCATAATACAACACACAATTCCTATTAAAGAAGAAGAAAAACTAGTAAGACAAAGACAAAGAACACTCACTTCTCCACTAGAAGCAACTATTAGGAAATATATTGAAAATCTTTTCAAATCCCATATAATGTTTCCTGAAAGTATTCATAATGGGTATAAAACCTTGTCCTAGTACGAAACAATCATGGGGATATTATATTATGTGTCGATTTCCATGCCATGAGCAAGGCGAGTGTTAAGGACAATTTTCCTCTTCCTAATATGGGATTGATTTTACAACAAGTATAAGGATCTCAAATGATGTCACTTCTTGACGGTTTTTTAGGATTTAATCAAATTTGAGTAAAGAGGATTGACAAATATAAAACCACCTTCACTACATGTTGGGGCACCTTTGCTTATGAACGTATTCGTTTTGGATTAATTAATGCATTTTCTACCTTCCAACGAGCTATGAAAATAGTTTTGATGATCTATTCAGTAAATTATTCAAATTTGACTTCATGATTTAACTGTTTATTTTGAAACACGAGAATATCATTTTGATTATCTTAAACAAGTTTTTCTTCGTTGTAGAAAAAAATTGGTATGTCGTTGAATCCAACAAAATCAATTTTTGGTGTCACTGTAGGAAAAATCCTCCAACATATTGTATCTGATTCAAGAATCAATATTGATCCGAAGAGGGTTGAATCCATTCAAAATATTGAAGCCCCATCCTCCAATAAAGAAATACAATCAATCATGGGTAAGATCAATTTCATTAGAAGATTTATTTCTGATTTCTCTAGAATGGTAAACCTATTCATAATATGTTAAATCAAGATTGTTCTTTTTCCTCGAATGACACTACTGAAAAGTATTTTGTATAATTTAAAAATGCAATTAGTTTTGAACCAGTATTGGCAAAGCCCAATTTTGAAAACAATTTTATCATTTATACAAATGCCATTGAAGAAGCTATCTTTGCAATTCTTGAGAAACGTGATCATAATAATGAGCAGTCAATAACTTACATGAGTCAAAGTCTATCTGATGATGAATTCAAGTATACTTTAATTGAAAAACATACATTTTCTCTTGTTAAAGCTATTGAAATTTTTCATCATTTTATCCCTTTACATGTAGTTAAATTTTTTTTTCACAAACACACTTATATTAAAGCTTTCACATTGGCTTGCCAAAATTCAAGAACATGATTTCACGATCACAACTTATAATACAATTAAGGGACATGATTCATCCATGCATCTGGATCAACATCTTGAACTAGGATATTCTTCTGAAAATAATGAGGATGCGTTGTCTGCACTATTCCTAATCGAATATGGTAATCTTAATCTAGCAGCACACCCCTAGTATCGGGACATATTTTATTATTTAGAATATGAGAGATGTGTTGATAATATTGAACACCATGAATGAACAAGGACTTGACTTGAGGCCTCAAAATATATAATATTGAATACTTCACTCTTTCACATAACTCTTGATGAACTGTCGTTATGTTGTGTTTATGATACAAGAACCCATATGCTTTTGAAAGAGATTCATGGATTAACAGATTTTGTTATTCATATTGGTGGACACTTTGCTTCCAAAGCCACTTTGCACAAAATTTTAAGAACTAATTACTATTGTTATTCTATATTTAGGGATTCATATAAGTTTGTACAATCTCGTGTTGACTGTCAAACAACCGTCGACAGGGAAAAATTATTTTCTATGCCTTTACAACCGGTCTTACATGATTTTCCTTTTTCTAAATGGGGATTATACTTCATTCAACCAATAAATCCTTCATCGTCCACAGATCATATTTTTATAGTAACTGTAACATACTACTTTACTAAGTGGACTGAAGTAGTTCCTCTTAAGCATGCACAATATGGGAAAATTATCTCTTTTTTATAAACAAATATCTTTTCTCGTTTTGGTCTTCCAATTGAGATTATTTCTGATAATGGACCAACATTCATATCCATGAAGTTGACTCAATTTATTAATAAATTTGGAGTGAAGCATTTCATTTCATTGACATATTACCCTTAGGGAAATGGGCAAGTTGAATCAACAAATAAAAATCTGGTTAAAATTATCAAGAAGATCATTAATAATAAACCTCACCAGTGGCACACCTTATTGAAAAATACATTATGGGAAGATCGTATAACCATGAAAACAAGTAAAATTCATACTCATTTTCAATTTTTATATGGTCATGAAGCTATCATGCCTTTCGAACTTGAACTTCTTCTCACAGATTAGCCTTACAAGATGAAGAGTTAAAATTTAAAGATGTCTCTCAAAGATTACATGTTTTGCTAGATTTAGAAGAATAAAGAAGTTATGCTCTTGACAACCTTAAAAGAAGACAACAAACAATTAAAAAAATTTTTGATAAAAATGCTAAATCAACTACTTTTGCATATGATGAAAAAGTGCTTCTATGGGATTATGTACATGATGATAAAGGTAAGACTTCAAAGTTTTATAAGTTATGGCTAGGTCCTTACATAATTGCATGTGTTGTTGGAAACAATTATTATTTACTCAAAGATGAAGACGGTCAATTATCTACATATACAACTAATGGTTCACATCTAAAACACTATGTTGAACATGGTTGATTTCTATTGATTATTTCTTCAACGTTTCTTGTATATATTTGATTTTGGTTTGTATATCATTTTTTTTCCTTATTTTCATTTTTATTTTGTTTTGTTTTTCTTTACTTGAGTTTGATTTTGAAGACTTTAATCAAGTAGTTGGATCAACCAAGTTACTTTACTTTTCATTGATTTGCAAAACCTTTATTGAATTTAACTTGAATGATGAAGAATGCAAACAACAAAAGATAAATGAATTATCTTTCTTGTTCACAATGTTATTTGCCGAGTATTTTCCAAACCGATTAAATTACCTTGTTTCTATTTAATTGTTACAACTCTTACCTATTTTATTCTTTCCCATTTTCTTCCCCTCCATGAGCGTATTTACTTTGAGCATACTCTAAATTTTGATCCAACTTTTTTTTGAAGCATTATTCATGAGAAGAAAATACAATCAACAATATAAAATAATTAAAAGAAAAGAAAAGCTTAATATTCTAAGTTCTGGTCTATTGAAAATAGACTACTCTCTCATGTCGCCATTTGTTGACTCATGATTTTTCACCTATTGTAAGAGCTCACAAATAATTGCAAAGTGTATATATATTTTAAAAATATTAATAACTATAATAGGTGGGGTCCGCTAAGAGAAAACACTGGAATGATAAAGTCCTAACATGAATTTTTCTCTCAACATTTTGGCATGTTATTAGTTTGAATTTGAGGCATCATTCCAAATATGGAATCTAAAATCAATGTCTTAATGATTCCTAGCATCCTATGATATTTTATGAATGGTTTCAAAGAGATATATATGTTTGGATCATGATAAAATCTTATACGAAACATTGGTTTGTACAACTAGTTGTGTGGTTGTTTTAAAATGCATAAAACTCGTGATCAAAATAACATTTGATAAGTTGCAAAATGTACTATGTTATATGTTGGAGAAATTTTTATTTTCGGCACACTAGTTCAATGGGATTTAATGAACTAGTTCTATTTTATACTTTCTATTTAGACCATCACTATTGTGCATGTATGCATTCCTAAAGAAAGCTAATTGCTTGATTGATTTTCTTAATTATGGAATGTTTTGCCCTATATATGAGTGTATTCCACTCATTCATTGTATCATATTGATCATCACTTATGTATCAATCATCATCTCATTGGAGTAGTGTGAATATGTTTTCTCATTCTTCCATATTGAATATCTCGCCCTTTCTTGATAAGATTTGTTTGTACTTGCTTTAGATATATCTCGTGTGCATGTTTAAATGAAAAATTGACATGGTATCAGAGCTAAGCTGCTTGGAGAAAGCCAGACAAGCCAGAGAATAAGGAAAATCAAATTTTCGACGAGCAAAATCCGTGTAAAATACAAAGAGAGTTCTCCCAAAATATTAACTTTATGAAGAAACGTCCCATTAGAGAAGTAAATCGACCCATTTTGCAAGTGGGTTTTCAACCGTTTTGCGAAATTCCTCATTGTTTTCTCATAAAGGAAGCCAAAAGATTGCCTTCTAAAACTGATACAAATTTTCCATTTAAAGTGACCTTTCTACAATGATTTCTCGCAAAATATTAACTTTATGAGGAAATAACTCATGTGAGAAGTAAATTGACCCATTTTGCAAGTGGGTTTTCAACCGTTTGGAAAAAATCCTCACCGTTTGCTCAGAAAGGAAGCCGAAAGATCACCTCCTGAAACTGATACGCATTTTCCATTGATGTGCCCTTTCTGCATTGATTTCTCAATTTTTTCACTTGCATATTGAGACTAAATTTTTATGGGTTATCAGAAACAATGGGAGAGATGGATACGACACCTATTCTACAGTCAAAGTTGGTGGTAATACCCAGACCAAACAATTATTTTGATTGGATGTCAAAGAAAGAATTCCAACTCAAAAGGAAAGGATTGTACAATTTGAAGATGGGGATAAAAACAAAACCTACATCAGCAATTGAGAAGACCAGATTGACGAACTGAAAGGATGAAGCCAAATGAATTCTTCTTGAATTGATTTCATATAATTTATTGTTTCATGTTGAAACATGCAATACTCCAAACATGATCTAGACCACCTTGGAAAGTTTGTTTGGAAAGCAGGATCAGATGAAAGGTCAGATGCTTGAGGTGGAGTTGAATACCTTGGATCCTAAAAGTTTTGATAATATACATGATTTCTTTACTAAGTTTAAATCTTTGATATTGAGCTTGGCATATTGTGGTATTGATAAATCTAAACAAGTGGACCAACTTATTCTAACAATCTTGGCCAAGCTAGGACCAAAATATGATGTCTATGTTTCCACTTTCCATTCTGGCAGGTATCTCATGCAAACAAATTGGAACATGCCTACCATGGATCAATTCATTGACTCTCTCACACATGAGAAGGAAAAACGCATTCATATGGGCCTAATAAAGGATCCCAAAGCACATGCACTCACCATGCATGATGAAAAAGGATCATCCAAACAGAACAAAAAGGAGAAACAAAACAAGGAGGACGGATATTCCAAACCCTTCAATGATTGTTCAGGTTCCAAATACTTTTTAGATTCCAAGAATAAGAAGAAGGGAAAGCAATGCACTTATTGCAATAAAAAAATCAAGAAGAATCCTCATGCATGAAGAAGCAAATCGATCTTATGGCACAGGAACTTCAGCAAAACAACCTTGGAAACTTCATTCCAGAAGGAGTCAAGAAGCAAAAGGAAGAAGATCCCACTCCTAAGAAAAGTAATCATCATGCTCATCATGATTGTTGGGTACCATTGTTGATGCTTATTTACGCCATATAATCCATGTTTTTCCTTTCATTTTCCTTTCATATCTCTCATATTTCCTCCATATTATTTTCAAATTGATCATCTCAGGTACATTTGTCATTTACCTTTTATGATTTGAATTTTTGCAAAATTTAGACATTAAAATTATTTTTTTAGCAGAAATTACGGGAAGTTGCAACTTCTTGTAATAGACCTGAGCTTTATATACTTGCAGAACACCTGGGTGAATTATGAAACATGTGGAGTGATCCTTTATGTACAAATATGGATACAAATCTATTTGCTTCCATAGATGGACTTCACACGTGCCTGGTCAACACTGGTCAAACTAAGCCACTTGTGCAGAAAATACCCCATTTTTAGCCAAAAATCAGGACAATTTTGGATTTTGTGGCATTTCTCCATATGTTATGGATATGAGAGATGGGGTTCGACCCCATTATCATATTTTATGGATATTAGTAACTGATTCGAGTGATTTTAGCATTTGTGGTGTGCTTATAAGTTCTACGAACCTCCAGATTGATAATAAAATTTATGCTCTGATTTACAATAGTATATTGGACCAACAATGCTATTGTTGCAGTTAATTCCTCATCTGATTCATGGATTACAGATTCTGGTGCATCACATCATATGATAACAAAAGATGAATTTTTTACTTCTTTGAGTTCATGCTCAAGACCCATATTCTCATGGGGGATGATACTATAGTGGCAATAGCAGGAGAGGGAAGAGTGGAACTTCGTTCCAAATCTTTCTATGAATATGCTTTTAGTTTATCAGATCACTCAGAAAGGTAAAAAATGTTGAATTTACATCAGATTCAGTTTCAGTAATTGACATGCATGACAATTCCATCATTGCAATTGGTGAGGTGGATCACAAATCAAGGTTGTATAAATTCATTATGTTTTCTGAAGGTGAATCTTCTTTACTACTTACACATGAGAAGAGTACTTTTCATGCACCTCCAGTGCAACATGTAGTTACTCGTGTGCTTCTGATCCGAAATCGGATCCAAAAGCCTGACAGGGCTTGAAAAATGCTCAAAAATGAAAGTGCTCGGAATGCGACGAAACCTGTGCCATTGCGTCTGTCTCGTCTTCCTGATTCCGACGGTATATTTACTTTGTCAAACGGGCTCCGTATGGAGAAGATATCGCGTTCTATCCGATAAGTCAAACAGGAAAAAAAATTGATGACTGTGCAGTCCGTACAGTCTGTACGGACGAAGACGTGGCATGTCCGTACACTGACGTGGCAGGTCCGTATAGGAGACACGTGGCAGATCTAGCAGATGACATATGGCAGCCTCGGATGACGACACATGGCAGAGCATGATAGGTCAGTTTGGCATACAGATGGACCAATGCAGAGGTGACATGTGTCACCACTGGAAGGGTGACACATGGCACGGATGACGTCAGCATCTGACGTGGCAGAGGTGATGTGGCATGACTGTACGATGATGTGGAAACATCTAGTTGGTTGTTGAAGGCGAATGATATCGTGACACATGGCATTTGTTGGTCAATGATTGGGTGCCACGTGGCCCAATCATGGGCTGCCACGTGGCACCCCGGTATTGGTCTATTTGGTTTGTTATGTCAAAATTTTATGGAGTCCGGGGGATTCGAACCTCGAACCTCCCCCACCAGTTGAGATTTAACAAGTTCGCACGACCACTATACCATACATTGATGCTTATAAAATATATGTAATGTAATTGATTTGAATTCAAAATATGTTATGGTCGGCGCAGGGGTCCGGGCTGGGGCTTAGCCCCAGCCCTCGGTCACACTTGCGCTACATAAGACCATACCCTTAATATTGTGCGCGGGGAGTTGTGGTTAGCCCATGGTTATGGGCGCTAATCCATATGACCTGCCACCTTGTGCGCGAGTTTTAATTTGGTCAGCCCTTTTTCATATTTGTGTGTGGTCGTATGGGAGACCCTGTGACCGTGGACTTGACGGTTGGGGGCCAAAAATTCGTTAACGGTTCTACAGTTTAGACTGTTTTTCTGTTATATGTGGTTGCCAGGTTTTTGCACTTAAATAAGCGTGTGTTCTGGGTTCAGAGCACAGGGGTGCGTTTTGTAGAACCTGTGACAGCAAGCTTGAAGGGGAAAACTTCCAGGAGGCATAACTTCTTCGTTTTTCGACCGATTGAGGTGTCGAAAGAGCCCAAATAGGGGTTTTTGGATGCTATGAAGCCATTGGAGTAGTCAGAGTAGATTTATACTAGAGGGAAACCAAGCTAAAGCCATTTTGATGCAGAGAAGCTTTTGAGAAGGAGACGTTGTCGGACCATTTCTGGGAGCTCCGGACATCCGTTTTGCGTGTCGTTTTATTTGCATGGTTCTAGAGATCTGGAAAAACATGAACATATCAGTCTTGTAGCCATTTGGCATTGTAGCGATGTACTTTTGAGCTTTTGAACATAAATAAAGAAGCCTCCCCCACAGAGACAAAGGCCCGGAGACATAGGCAAAGTTGTGCCGAACTCCGTTATCAATCTGCGTGTTATGGTTTATTGTTTATTCTTTCATTTTAGATCTGCAAATGTATATATGGCTGTCATAATTCCTCTTCTTTCCTCATTCTTTCACTAAGTTTATCAAATGGTTAATTAACGCATGCAAAATTAAAACTCAACCATAAGTCATTAAAATATCCTACGGATCAAGTGGTATCAGAGCCAGGTTGACGTTTGGATTTGAGTTTTTCATGTTAACCAGGGAAAAGCTACAGCGTGGTGAAGGCGAGCTTGTTGCAGAGAATCCATTAATTGGATTGAGAAAAATATCTTCTCACAACAAGAATATGGCATCGGAAGAAGGGATTTCTCAAGATGAGAAAGAGTTCCGGAAAACATTCCTTGCCATGTCGGAGATGGTGAAAGTCTTGTACAAAGATTACTTGGAACAGAAGCGACCAGTTTTGGGTGATTCTTCAAAGGGAAAAGGTGAAGAGGAAGAGGACCATCCTTATATTCCTCCTTCACCTCCATCAACACCTCCTTCTTCTCCTTCTTCTTCAAGTTCAAGTTCTAAATCTAGTGGAAAGAAAAATGTTCATAAGAATAAACATGAAATGCCATTGTTAAAACTTGATGTAAAATTTGAGTTTCCCATATATGATGGTGAAGTAAATGAAGAAAAACTTGATAACTGGATCAGGCAGATGGAGGTATACTACAGTGTGCAACAGATCAAGGATGAGGCCACACAAATCAAGTTGGCATCTTTGGGACTTGCAGGTACAACTCTTATCTGGTGGCAAAGCAAGTTGCAAAAAGGAACACAAAATGTGGGTAATGTATTTCCATCATGGAAGGATTTCATTTCTGCACTTAGGAAACAATTATATCCTTTGGGTTATAAAGAAAAAGCAATAATTGAATGGAAATATTTAAAACTAAGAAAAGGACAAACAGTGCAGGAATACACCGATGGATTTAGAAAAATGGCATTAATGTTAGACATTCCTTTGCAAACACAAGAAACCCT